>PVJL010001293.1:0-277739 GCA_004026885.1 Lyroderma lyra | reverse complement strand
ATATCTGCTTGTTTACCATCAACTCCCCACAGTTGACTGAAAGCTGCTTGGAGGAAGTGACCATAATTAATTTTTCAATACTCTATTGGCAGAAACTAGCACAGTGCCTGGCACATGTGTATATGCAATAAAAATCTGTTGAGTAAATGAATGACGTGGATAAATAAAAAGCCATTCAACTGATCATCAACGGATGGATGCGGTTGTGAGTACGTATGTCCATGTTCACTGGTTCAGTTTCTGTTCTGGTTACCTACACCACTGACTATAGTGGCTTAAAACGACTTAGGATTTCTTATGTTCTGAGAGTTCCATAGCCCCAGCTGGACACCTTTTCTTGAGATATCTCATATGGTTGCCATCAAATGGCAGCTGGGGCTGGAATCATCTGAAGTGACAGCGATGTTGGCTGTCAGTGGGGAGCCCAGCTGGGCTGACAACCAGAGTGCCCACACGTGGACTCTCCATGTGGCTTGGGCTTTTCGTAGCTTTGTAGATAAGTTCTAGAGAGAGTGTCCCAGGGAAGTGTCTCCTTGTATCTAAGACACACAGGCAGAAGTCGCGAGGCCTCTTAGGACCTAGCATCACAGGTCTTACAGTGTCATTTAAGCCATAGTCTGATAGTCACAAGTAAGTTGCAAGGCCACCCAGGTTTGAGGGAGGAACTTTAAATTTCCACAAAGGCACAAATGGTAGTTCTGGGAGTCATGAGTCACTGGGGGCCATCTTTGCAGACTGGCTGTCACAGTCTCTTACGATTATGTGGATGCTTCTATTCATGGTTAACATTCCTCTGTTTATTTCTGAGGCTTCCCCCCCAGACCTTTAGTAATTTATCTCTTTTATGGCAATGACACTTCACTGGTAAAGGTCTAGCATCTCTTTCCGAAGTTTTCAGAGCGCTGAAATTAGTCATTCAATTTCTAGTGACTCCAGGAACTGGTCTATGTTTTGGCTACTAACTCGCCTTTTCGTGCCCCTTGGTGTGGCAGAAGGGAGGTGGGCGCTGCTGGCCACCGCCCAGGAGTCTTGGAGCTCAGGTTCAGTGCTGAGAGCAGTGTACTAACCATGGCCACAGGCCACACTCTCGGCGCTGAAATCACTGGCTTTGAGGGCCAAGCCCGAGGAGGATGGAGCTTGGGATAGTTTCAAGGGTAGAAGGTGCCAGCTCGGTCTCCGTCTCGCTTTGTAGTTAGTGTGTTTATCGAAATCTGAAAAGCTCTTCCTCTCCACCTCTCCTGTACTCCCACAACACCCCCCACCCCCAAATGTCCTTCCAGCTGCTATTTTTGATTCTGGCCTCAAGGCAAATGTTTCACTGTAGCAGAATTACTGTAAAATTCCTTCCTGTGCTCTCACAGATAATGGGACAATTCTCTGGAGAACCCCAGGAACCTACCACTTCAGGAATAGCCCAAAGGCAATCCCAAAAAGCACATCTAAGGAAACAGAACTATCATAACAGGTTATCATCAGAGGGACAGGTCAAACAATATGATCATTTTTAATGGCACTGGCTGAATCTAGTCCATTTTCTTTCTCTTTTGTGTCAGTTTTAAAGCTCCAAAGACAACTGAGGGGCAGAAAATAGTATTAGGAAGTTTGCTGATAGACCCGTAAATATACAAACCTGGGATATAAAAAGAACTTCAGTGGGCTATGTGTAAATAGGGAGAAAATTTTATACGAAAACTTGAAAAACTGCAGAGGAAGCAGCATCCTTGAGAAAACAATGAGTCATAAATCTTCTTTAAAAAAAAAAACAACTCTGCTGATGGACAGAGAATACAAAAAAAAAAAAAGACTAGCATGAGTGCCAATGTTGGGTGTTTCCATTTCACTGCCATTTCAGCATGTCTAGGGAAGGTGTAAGGATGGTCTGTGTCAAGTTTAAGAAGTAAGGTTATCTGAATTAGCATGAAAAATATTCCTCCAGTTAAACTATTTCTGCAAATTTGTGTGTTGTCTCAAAGCACTGCTCTTGCTTGCTAATGGGTGATTCCTTTCATGCTTCAGCTATTGAAGTATGCATTTCACTTCAAATTCATTAGTTCAGTACTAAGACAAGTTCAGAAGGGCATAGGTTGTTTATTGTATGAGAGAAAAATTACAAAAGTCCTTCCTAAGAAAAAAGAAGCAAGTCAGAATATAATTTACAAAAATTATAAAAGTAACTTTTGATGACAGCCAAGTGTTTCTTGCAGAACTCACCCAGAGGACAAAAAGACAGACAAAGACTTATGAGGACCAATGTATAAGTATGAGTAGATTTAGTCTCAATTCCTCATATCTATCCCTCCCTCCCCCCCCCCCCCCCCCCCCCCCCCCCCCCCCCCCCCCCCCCCCCCCCCCCCGTCTCTCTGTCACTGCCGAGAGAAGAAGATGCTCAAAGAGGCTGGCTGGTCCCAAAAGAAGAAGAAAGACACATAGAACAGAGTTGCCCTGCTCAACTCAGCCTACAAGAGAGCCCTAGCTCTTCAGGAGGAACCCACGCCAAGATGGAGCTTTCAGATCATCTTGGGATCTTTCCTGGAACTAGGGAAGGCTTTCTGTGGTTTTGGATAGGAATGGTGGGACTGTTACATAAATATCCATGTGTCTGTAGAGACATGCATGAGTGAGCCCACCCTAGATCAGCCAATGCCAACCAATCCCCAGGTGCATGAACTGTAACAATAAAGGATTATTATTATGGGTTACTATGGTTAAACAACAAACCAATAGAGGTGTTAGGGGATTATACTGCCTTCCCAGGTAGTTCCATAACCTTAGAATACTGCTAATATCACGACAGTTAATAACCAAATGAATCTATAGTGACATCAATGGATATTTGCATAATTAGCCCACCATTCCTATTCAACACCACAGAAAGCCTTCCCTAAGTTTAAGGAAAGATCTCAAGAGTTTATGGGAACGCTCCCTCTTGGCTTGGGTTCTTCAGAAGTTGACGCCGAGGTAAGGATTCAAGAGCAAGTAGTTTACTAAAGCCGTGTAAGTGTGGGAGTGGGTGATGCAAGCAAGGGAAAGAAGACAATGAAGGATGTGTTAGCAAGCCAGCCACTCTGAGCAACTGGAGCTTCACTCCACTGGGCAAGTCTGAAAGCCAGTGGAGAACAAGCCCCCGAGTAACCCCACTCAAGGGATGGGAGAGCTGAGGTATTTCCTCAGCTCCTGCCAGTCAGTCACTGGCTGAGGGCTACCACAGGGGATTCATATCCAGGCACTTCCAGCCAGCCCCGCTAGCAGTGGCCAGCAGCTTCCTTGGGTAAGGAAATGTGGATGCTGGCCACCAGAAGTCTGGTAGTCCCACGGGAAGAGCTGAGCAAAGGGTTAAGCAGCTGTGACTCTTCTGCTTTGGTTTTCCCTCAGCTTGGGGAGCGTGTGAAACCACGGTAGGTTGGGGGCAAGGCAGCTCAAGCATGTGCAGGTCACATGGGAACAGTGGGACACCGTGTGTGCCGACCTTTCTCTGCTCTCCACTGAGTATCACTCTCTGCACAGATGACCACTCTTCTCCGCCTCCTCACCCCTACCTTCCTGGCAGCGGACAATCCAACCTCTGAAAAAATCAAATCCATGGGACGGTAGAAGAGAAACTTGGGATGGATTTCTAGGGTCCCAACAGAGGAGACTATGCCAGGATGGCATGCCATCATCGCCGGAGCAGACAGGGACACTCCCATGACGTGGAGGCTGTGAGCCTGGTTTTCGGGAACAGGAGGCAAAAGCAGGAACCCAACCCCAACGCAGCAACCACAAAATGTTCCTGTTTTATTAAGAAACGATTGTACACGAAGCACTATACTTAAGTGCTACAGGAGTACACAAAAGAAGTAGCAGACAAGCCCTACTTTCAAGGCAATTTTAAATTAGCTGAAGGATAAAGTAAAAATTTAGAGAATGGTCACGAGGTAAAACACAGCTGAGCGCCTGGCAGAGCAGAACAAAGAGTATTAGATGAGTAATAAGCAGGTGTGGTAGAAGGGAATGGCTGAGAGGTGAGTCCCTAAGAGTGGCTGTCTTGGAGGAACTAAACTTTCAGCCAGGCCCTGAAGGAAGTAATTGACAGAAGCAATTGACAAATGTTAACTCTCCAGCTGACTTTGGAAGGAAGAGGCGTCCCCCATCCGCAGTTTTGTAACTTGAATCTGCTCTGACCTGTTTGTGAAGACGCAGGCCAACTCTGAAGCTATTTAGCTTGTGTGTGTAAGGCCGCACAAAACCACTGTTTGGGTCAAAAAGAATGCAGTGGTTTAGCACTGGGTGCACCCTGGAGATAGATGATCTCACGTCTGTAGATCAAAGACGGGCTAATGGCACCTACAAGGGAGGAACACTTGGAAAAGAGTCTGCATTGTGTTTTCTTATTTGGCCTTCTGTTTCCAAGGTTAATTTTTAAAATAAAGGTTTTCATCTTGACTTGCAGCCCTTGGTAAATAAGAGACTGATTCCTTGCAGTGAAGTGCAGAATTTATGGCAACACAAACGCTTGTCGATATGTTGTTAGTTGTGCTAATTGAAGCAGAAGTCCTGTATAAAATACAACCAAGCAAACAAAAACATTTACTTCTTGCCTCTGGAGCAGAAAGCTAGAGAGAGACATAATAAACAAGTTTGCAGATTGTCCTGTCCTTGCAGGAGCTATCAGCTAAAACATGGTCTTTGGCTACAACAAAAGCACATTTTTAAGCTTCTTGTTTATTCTGGCAAGATAAAAACAACTTGTAAAGAAACCACTTCTGTCAGGACTAGGAGCTTTGGCCTTATTGCCACTGTTAAAAAGGAATCCAAGAAATACTATTTAAGGCTAATTTTGCTGCCCTTTTGCAAAGGCTTTTGAAACCATAAAAGAAAAAAAAAAATCCTAAGCTGAATTGGAAGGACCGAGTTCCTCCTTGGCAGTAAGTGTCAAATTACTTTGTCCCCTGTCTGTGGGTAAAAACAGAGAACCGTGTTCTTTGGGGCTGCCAAGCTCTTACTTGACAACCACTACGAAAATGTAACAGTAAGTGAAACCGACAGCCTACTTTACCAGATTGGGAACGCATCTGAACTTTCGCAGAAATACAGCTGGACTAGAGTTCATTTCCCCGGAGGCTGGGCTACAGCAACACCTAATGAAAACAACGACGGGCACGTATTTATTTCCAAGGCATGTGCAGCCTGCATTCAGGTTCCAGACTTACTGAAGAACCAAGATCAGTTTTCATGTCTTCTCACTGACGGGATGGGCGATGCAATTACTCCCATCGACCACAAGCATTCTCAAGGGCTCTGGGAATTGCGCACAGCACAAAAGAGGTGCTAACGAAAGCACTGGGACAACGCTTCACCATCTATTTCCCCGCTGCTGGCACGTGTAACTGTAGTTAAAAACGAGGTCTTAGGCCTATCCCTTCCACACCCCACCAACGGAACGCAGCTCTTTGGGAAGTTTGTGTACCCAAATCTACTCATAGGGCCTAATCTCCTCCCTGTCATTTTTACAAATCAGCATCCCCCTCCCCCATCCCACTCCACTGCTCCCAGTTTGTATTCCGCTCCATTTGTGAACTGAGTGCCAAATGACCTCTTTCACAACGGACAGCTACATTTTCATTTCTATCTTTAAAGGCACGTGGCTTCTCAGCCTTTTTGGCTAAGATCAAGTGTGTGTATCTTTAAAGGCTTGACCTATACGGGATGCTTAGATTGGAGACAGCTCCTGACTCCTGCCTTCTTAGTGGTTTGGTCTCAAATGCACACTGGTCTGTGCAACAGGGACAAAGAAGAAAGACAAAAGAAAGCCACTGTCGAGGGGAGTGAGGACCCAGGCAGAAAGCCTACTGGTGAGATCCTGATCAGCATCTCCAGACCTCAGATTGTCTTGCAGCTACCAAAAGCTGATCTAGCACTAATGAAACATTCTCAGGAAGGTCAACTTCCTCACTGTTACAATGAATGATTTATTTCCTCTAAAATATTCCATCTAATTTAACCAAACTGAATTTAATAAAAAAGCACATATAACTTAAGTAGGAAGTTGCTATTTTGACAGTTTGACAGTGCAGGTATAAGCAACAGGAAAATAATTCTCATGAAGTACATAGAAAATTGCTTTTAAAATGGTACAAAATCAGGTTCACCTTTTTGGAAATTCTAGTTCAGCTTGGGATGAGCCATCAGTCTATCAACAGAAAGATGTATGTTTCAATCCTTTGCCTGAAGTTAAAAAAATAATAAAATGTTCCTATCCATGTTTGCAATCAAAGAATTCCTTTTTGCAATCCCAGAAAACCAGATTGGAGAAGAAAAATCCAACATTTACTGAGTGTCAGACATTACGTTAGGTACTTTATATACAGTATGTAGTTGTTAAATGCTATCTAATTTAATTTTCAAAACACTGAAGGCTTATTAAACCCCAGGGTGTCTGGCTCCTAAGTTTAAACTCCTCCCCCTGTATTCCATTATGTTAGTTTTCCAACTTTCAGAGCAAGAGAATAATAAAATTTACTTAACAGTAAAGCCGTACTGAAAATAATTTAATCTTCTATTATGATCAAAAAGGCACTTTAGCTCAAGTTTTATTTTTCTAAACAACTACTATCATGGCTTAGTTTTATCCTATTACTTTTACATCCATTGTAGTTAAAAATGAAGCAATGTAGGTTAGGCTGACTCTACACTAATCCTATGTCATCTTCCAATATCAAAATATTTACTTAATTGCCTTTTCTAATGAAATGAGAGGGCAGAAAAAAATGGTAATTATTTGAGCCTTTTGGTTTTATGGATCCTATATAGTATTTGGTATTATTTACTTCTTTGAATAGGCTGCTCTCAACCTGTGGACTTTAATCAAAACAAAATTAATGGATCTTAATTCTCTGAAACAAACATTTTGGTTTTCATTTAACTTTTGTGAACTTAGATAATAGTTGACAACATAAACAGCTTCAAGAAGGATTGAGAAAAACTTGTGGATCTCAGTTGCCTAATAAATAAGAAAATTGAGGATTTGGTGGTACATCCCTAGTTTCTGGGAGCAATGTCATAGAAAACTACCACTCTTCCCCATAGAATGTTACTTGAAGAGGGTTAAGAAAAAGATTGCATTTTGAATGCATTTCTCAAGTTTATTTCCATCATTTCCCCCTCAAACTCCTTTTGCTTTTTAACTACCTAATCTCTGTTAATTTTGTCATCATTTTTAAGTCCCTCAGTATAAAAACCTCAGAACAGCACCTCCCAAACTGAGTTCTATGAAATACAAGGTCTTTGATATGTTAGTAAGATTCTGCCAAATGAAGAATTTCTTTAGGGAATGCAAGATTAAAGAAAATTACATAGGTTTCACTTCTGGAAATGGCCCAGTAGCTCTTGTTAGACCAGCCCTTCTGCCAATAAAAACTTAATTCTCGAGAAAATATAATTCTAAAAAAATATAAACAACTTGATAGCACTGGAGAATGATTAAAGCAGGCAGATACTGAATATGAGCCAACACTACGAAGAAGGGAATGGCACTGGATGACATTCCCATTTTTTACAGCTTTTGGCCTTTTTTGTGAAGCAGGGCCTACAGAGAGCTGTGTCATGCAGAATGTGAAAACGCAAATACAAACTCAGTCAGTCTTTAAGACTGACTTAAAGAACTAGAAGACAGTTGTGGGTGACCACAGCAGCTGAAAAATGGAAGGCATTTCAGGAAGAGGGAGGCCCACATTCTATGTTAAACTCTGCCTAAAGCTCTGCCTAAAGCTGCTATCTGAACCACGCATGCATGGGATTGACTCCAAGCAATCCAGCCGAGACTGAAAGAAACTGAGATATTAGTTGATGCCTTTCTCAGGGAACACAGAGTCTGCAGTTTGAGTTTAGCCATGTTATCTTTCTACTAAAACAAAAAGTGAAAACTTTCTAAGGAAATATAGTAGAATTCAGAGCTTCCACGGTATACCATTGGCAGTAATGTCCAGGACGCAATCCAAAATTATTCCTGATACAAAGAAATAGGAAGATGTGACTCCTACTCAAGAGAAAAGATAATCAACAGAGACCAACCCTTAACTGACTCAGAATGGAATTAGTAGACAAGAATTTTAAAGCAGCCATTATAACTATGCTTGATGATGTAAAAGAAAACATGCTCACAATGAATGATATGAAGATATAAAATGTCAGCAGAAAAATAGAAACTATTAAAAAATGGAAATTCTAGCACTAAAAATACAACATCTTTAACAAATTACACAGATTTCTTTAATGCAGAGTTTTAAAATATGATTATGTGCATTATGAATCTCTCAGAGGGAAATGAACTATATAGCTGTTTTCCCAAATTTATTTAATCACAGAACACAAAGCACATCTCTATGGAACATAGTTTGAGAAGTACTGTCTTAGAGATTGGGTATCTGTAACTAGAGTATAAACAAAAGCTCCACACCAGAGGTGTCCAATCTTTTGGCTTCCCTGGGCCACAATGGAAGAAGAATGGTCTTGGGACACACATAAAATACATTAACATTAATGATAGCTGATGAGCTAAAAAAAAAAAAAATCTCGCTATGTTTTAAGAAAGTTTACAAATTTGTGTTGGACTGCATTCAAAGCTGTCCTGGGCTGTGGGTTGGACACGGTTGCTCTAGACCTTTGGTACTAGGTACACTGGTACTGAGTCAGTGTTCTGTAGGGCAGATATAATTCTGAATTAGAAGAGAACAAATATGTATTAAGTATTTGCTATTCAGCAGGCAGTATTATTTCATAAAATAGGTTTTATTATTCTTGACCTAATATAAAAGTTTTTTATTAATAAAAAATTGGGGCTAGGAAAAATAACTTTGTTCAAAAATCACCAATCAGTAAGCATAGACCAGATTCAAACTCAGTTTTGCCAGATTTCAAAATCCATACTCTTCATTCTTTTATTCCCTTGGTACTCAAAATGTGGAGTTACACATCATGGACACATGTTGCTTATCTATAAAGTTGCAGTGAACATGGGGGTGCATATGCCATTTCATTAGTGTTTTCATTTTCTTTGGTTGAATACCCAGAAGTGGAATTGCTGGATCATATGGTAGCTCTCTTTTTAATTTTTTAAGGAACCTCCATACTGTTTTTCATAGCAGCTGCAACAAAATACATTTCCACCAACAGTGCAGTGTTCCCTTTTCCCAACATCCTCATCAACCCTATTTTTTTTGCTTTTGATGATAGCCATTCAACAAGTGTGAACTGATATCTCATTGTGGTTTTTATTGGAGTTTCCATAATAATTAGTGAAGTTGAGCACTTTTTCATGTATTTGTTGGCCATCTGTATTTGTCTCTGGAAAAAAAAATGTCTATTAGATCCTCAGTCCATTTTTTTAATCTAATTTTTTTTCTGGCTATTAAATTGTGTGAGATAATTATATATTTTGGATAGTAGCCCTTTATCACATATATGATTTGTAAAAATATCCTCCCATTCTGTTGTTTGCCTTTTCATTTTGTTGATGGTTTTCTTTGCTGTGCAGAAGCTTTCTAGGTTGATATAGTTCCACTTGCTTCTTGCTTTTGTTGCCAAATCAAAAATTAATAATAATGTTATCACCAAGACTGATGTTAAGCAGCTTACTGCCTGTTTTCTTTTAGGAGTTTCATGGTTCAGGTCTTATATTCAAATCTTTAATTCCTTTTGAGTTAATTTTTGTGTATGGTGTAAGATAGTGGTCCACTTTCATTCTTTTGCATGTGTCTGTCCAGTTTTCCCAACAGCATCAATTAAAGAGACTGTCCTTTCCCCAATGTATATTCTTGACTTTTTTGTCATAAATTAATTGACCATGCATATGTGGGCTTATTTTTGGGCTGTTTTGTCCCATTGATCTGTGTATCTTTTTTTATGCAAATATTATACTGTTTTGATAATTATATTTTTTAAATATCCCCATTAATAACTGATAATCACAAATTTAAATACATGTTTTTAACTTTAATTTGGTCACTGCAATTTGGTTAAGATTTTGCCAGGTAATATATGCATACCAGCATGTTTCTATATAGGATGACAAAGTGGTAGATGTTTTGTAGAAAGCTAGGTGCCAATGACTTCATCCAATAATCCCACCCATGGAAATTAATTCTAAATAAATAATCTGAGTTTATCACACAAAAGCAAAAAATATTAACAGTGACTTTCTCTGGATAGTGGAATCAGGGTGATCTAACTTTTCTTTATAATTTTCTGTGTATATTAGCATAAACATTTATTACTTTTATAATGAAGATAAAAAGCCTTTTTTTTTTTTTAAGTGAAATAGTAAGAGAGGGACTCATGAAAACTTGCTTTCTTTCTATCACTACTGCCAGCACAGAAAATAGGGTTATTTCTTATAGAATAAATCAATTAAAAGGCATTTATTGGGCCAACCACTGGATTATATGCTACTAGGAGCAAAATAAACAAAACAAAACAAAACATGTCACATTCTCTGGCCCCAATTAGCTTAAAAACCCAGATGAAGAATTTCTCTTGGGTGTCCATTTTATGTGTACATAGATGATAAGAACTAAACAATCCCCCCAACACACCCCCCAAATGCACTTTTCAATGATGTTTTAGATGCAATATACTTCTATTGTGAATCTCAGAATTCCTATCTTAATCATGGCTTTCCTCTTTGACTTTTCTGTCCTCTTCGTTCCCTCCTCCTTTCCCTGTTGTTTGGCATCAGTTCCTTCTACTTCTTCCAGATTCCACTCTAGCCACACCTTTCCCCAAATACATATGGTTCTCTCTGCCCTCTGTTAGGTATCTGCTAATGTAAAACAACATGTGACAACATTTATCAAAATGGTTGACAGGATTTGTTTTTACACTTCCTTTTGCCTAGTACTGTGAAGGGTCTAAGATTTCCCTCTCATACTTGCAAATTAAGAGGGTAGCCTGTGACAGTTTCATGGATGATGACAGAAGGCATAAGACTCCTGGGTTAGAGACAAAGGACTTTATTACTCATGACACATCAAGCAGCATGAGCTTCATGATTTCAATGGTTCCTTTTGGCCCTAGCGTCTCAAAGAGTGACACAGACAGGTCCAGTTGGATGCTGTGCACACAGATTTGCCTCAAAGCTGAGGAGCCTTGACTTTGGGGAATCTGAATCTTTTATAATGGACTGCAAGCAAACCTGCCCAACATTTGCTGTGGAGGGAAACATACTATACTTGACAGTAAACAAACCTGCCCTTTGCTCCAGGAGAGGATACAGTTTCTATCTTCTAAGGCTCTTTAATTATACAAATATGCTTGAAAAGATAGTCTGGGACAAGAGCCAACAGTGCCTGTGCTCACAAGATGGGAGAAACGTGGGAGATCCACGGTGAATTGTCTCCCAGCATCTTTTCCCACATTTTTGGGTAACGTTTTATTTTGATATAATTTCATATTTACAAAAAAGTTGCAAGAATAGTTCAGGGAACTTCCTTATGCCTCTATGTTTACTATTACATTTTGCCCCGTTTGCTTTATCATTCTCCTATCCCCCACTTGCTCTCTGCATTTTCAGAGCAATTTGAGAATACGCTATAAACATTATTCCACATGATGAAGGTTTGTTCGATGGTTGGTGATGTTAAATTTAATTACTTGGTTAGATGGTGTCTGCCTAGTTTTTCTACTGTAAAGTAACTATTTTTCGCTGCATTATAATGACTTATTTAGTGGGAAATACTTTGAGACTATGTAAATATGCTGTTTCCCACAACAAAATTCACCCACTGGTTTTAGCATCCATTGATGACTACCCAACTCCATCATTTCTTTTATATTCATCAGATACCTTGCTACTACAAAAACCTTGCTATTTTCTCACATTTATTTATTTCTTCATTCATTTACATCACTATGGAATCATAGATTCCTATCTTGCTGAGTAGGTTATAATCTATCACTTTCACTATTAGGATGCTCAAACTGTCCCAGATTTGGCCAGTAGGAGCTCCTTCAAGCATTCGCTGGTGCAACATCATCTTCTAGGTTCATGTTGTACTTTTCATATTTCAGCCCTGTATTAGTCTTTTCTCCAGTGTAGCTCTTCAGTGGAAAACAATATTTTTGAATCCAAGATCTTAGCATTTAATGTGCTATTGCTACGGGTGTGATATTGTTTCTAGGTTCTCACAGCAAACAGACATACATACGTACATAAAAATCATGAGTTCATATTGACATCTCTAATTCCAAAATCCATAACAAGCCCACACAATACGTCCTTTTTTGAAGCTACATTCCAAGCCACATGGTCTTAGCTTATCCTAGGTTTGGGGCTACTGATGGGAGTTATAATTCAAATTGAGACCATTCACTGCTTGTACTGTGCTTGGTGCTACTTAGCAAGAGGAATAGGACAAGTGGAGGCCAGCCACTGCTTGTTGGGGCTTATGGACCTTTGAGAGATTTTAGGAAAGTCCACAGCACAAGCCAAGGCAAGGTACTTGTGTGGAAAATCCACCATAAGTGGCTTGTGTTGGATGGAAAAGGGTTTCAGGAAATCACCAGTGAGGGTGACAGTGTTAGGTCAATGGAGAGCACAGATTTGGTGCCTGGATAAGAGGAGTACTCAAGAAAGGATCCCTTGCCATTACTTTTGCCCTAGGGAGAGCTTCTCTGACCCCTGCCCCTCTATCCTCACCTGGAAGCTCATCCATTTAGTTCTTCCTTATAGTGAGTTCCTGGTGCTTTTTGAGCTGCTGCCCCTGCACTGGAGCCCAGGCCTGTGAGTGGGACTCCAGCTGCCCTGTGTCTCAATCAGAGGCCATCCCCTCTGGTCTGCACAGCCAGAAGTTATGGGGACTCCTTTTCCCGGCGGATCCCTGGGCTGCAGAACCTGGTATGGGGTTGGGACTCCTTACTCCTCAGGGGGGACCTTTGCAGCCCAGAGATCCCTCCTGATTCTTAACCACCATCCTTGGGTGTGGGACCTGCTGGTTCAGTGTCTCCACCGTTCCTACCAGCCTTACTGTGGCTTCTTCTTACATCTTCAGTTATAGGACTTCTGTTCAGTTTGTTTTCAGGTGGTTCTATATTTTAGTTGTAATTTTAATGTGGTCACGGGAGAAGACAAGCACATCATTTGCTGACTCCACCATCGTGACCCAAAGTCCACAGTCACCTATTTAAAGATAAACTGATTTTCTCTTTGGTTAATTTTTAAGTTGTAAATTCAAAAATACAATAACAATTAATAAGTGATAGTCTACCTACTAAGTTCCTTTTCTTTGATCCTAAGTAGATAATATTTTTCTAGTTATGGATTCTCTTCTTGGGTGTATAGAAACAAATTTAAATAGCAAAAAGAAAAAAATTTAAAACACTGAAAGGAAGAAGAGGCTAGAACTTTATGACTATGTTATGAAACATGTTTGATACACTGCACCTATGAAACTTATAGCTTGAGAGAATAGGTGAACAAGGATGCTCAGCTCCTGTATATAACCTTTTTATTTAATTTTTATTTATTTACTTATTTATTTTTTTGGTAGTTCCCTGGCTGGGAATCGAACTCAGGCCGTGGCATTGAGAGTGCCAAAGCCTAGCCACTACACCACCAGGGAACTCCCAACCTTTTTGAAAAAAACTAGCAGGCAGCCTCCCCCAGATGTTCAGGGAATGGTGTCTTCTAAGACCTAGACACAAATAGGAGGTGGGAAGAAATATCCCAGTTCAGGAATGAGCTAGGCGTAAGTTTGAATCCTGGCTCCACTAGCAGTAACTTATAACCCCTCTCATCTATAAAGTGTTCTCATCTATAAAGTGGTGGAGGGATACCTAAGTGGCAGGGTTGTTGTGACGATTAAATAAGATGAAATGTTAGTGACTGTGCTTGGGAATCAGGCTTTTGCTCATCACCAAAGCCAGGTTGTCCGTTTGTCTTCTGCCTCCATCCACACATAAGGGACTAGTGCGATCTCAAACAGCACGAATTTTAGAGTCAGTCTGATTCCAGCTAGGAATTCTGGCTTTGCTACTTAAACACAATCTCGGGCAAGTCATTTAATGTCCCTGAGCCTTGTCAGAGATACGGATACCTACCACATAGATTAATGTGCAGATATAAATCACACGGTTTATATTTAGCTCCTACCGTAGCAACTGGTAGATGTTAAATACAAACTGTTTTGCTACAACATGTTTCTTAAATATGAATGACCTCACATGCTATAGGTAAATGGGGAATTGGTACGACATGAAAGTCATATTGGTTCCTATGCAATTTTTTTCTAGCATGTTAATGTTTTGAAGCAACCAGAGGCAAGCTTTCTCACAGTAATTACCTCCTTAATAAGAGAAAACCTGAGCACTCTTTGAAAGGCCTTAAGGAGAAACTGGTAACACAGACAGCTGTCTTCTTTAGCTGCAGAAAGTGACTGGTTTAGTGAGTTTGAGAATCACCAGGTTACCTTCCTGTCCAGCTGTCTGGAGAAGCCGAGGGTGCCGATGAAGAAACAGCAAAGACATTTCAAACTAGAAGGACAGATTAGTGAAGAACACTACTCCTTAAATCAAAAGTTTAATTTTGATGAAACTAGTCCCTAAGAGAATGAATGGCTTCTAGGACTCTTATCTAAAAAGAAGCCCCAGGGTTCAAGGTTGGGATGTAGCTTACAAATGGTTGTGTAAGTTGAGATTTAGTGGGACTAATATTTTTGGTTTTGACATTGTTTTTGCTAGTGCTCTGGTTACAAAGTTGTATAGGTTTTGAGTGATCTGTCCCCAACCCTATATATTTTTTCCCCAGTAGCCCAGTTATTTTGTAGGCCATAGATGGAGTTTTTGAGGAACACACAGGTGGTGTTACAGCAGAGACATCAGTACACATTCCCTCTCCCTCTGTTTCTTACATACTCACTGTTAAAAAAATCTAAGCAATATAAAAGTATAATAGTGAAAACAATGGCTCACATTTACTGTGCACTCTTTACAAATGAGTTAACACTCATTTAATTCTCAAACCCTGTGAACTAGGCTGCTGTTACACCCATTTTATAAAAGCAGAAACAGATTTATAAGTAACGTGAATAAACTGAGATTAAGTAACTTGCCCAAGGTCCCACAGCTAGAAAGTGGTAGAGTGAGAATTAAAAACCTGTGCTTTTCCTACGCACTTAAATACACATCATATTGTTTTATTTTGTTGGTTTTTAATGTAATGGGATTATACTTAAATTGTTTAATTTAGTCATTGCCCTATTAGAAAGCCTAAGAAAGGGAAAGCTGTTAGTAATTCACAGTTATTTACATTTCACAAGACTCATGTTTCATTCCAAGAAATCAGGCTCATCAATTATTTGCATTTGGTTACATGTTAATTATACAAATAATTAGCCTTGAGACTAGACATGAACAGGGAAGTATAATAAATAGTTTTGCTAATTGCTCTTTTCTCTTACGGACAGTCCCTGATTTAAAGTATTAAGAGCTCCCAAGCTCAGCAGGCTGAACTCTCCTACCTTTCGCTTTGTGGAAAAGCCCAAATCAGGGATGACAATTCGATTTCCTCTGTCATGCCAACCCTAACCCACTGATTGTGGCTGCGGGGAGCACTCTGTTGAGGAGCTGGTAGGGAGTGGGGACAGTCATCTAGGCCCCAAGGGAATCACACCATGCTTGACAAGCATGGTTGCCACAGGTGAGGGTGACATTTGACATCTCTGGCCTGAAGACTGAGAAACTTATTTCCGCCATGGGGGTCACGGCCTCATACTTGCCCCTTCCTCCAACAGTCCCACAACTATGCGTGTTCTGGGGCAGGGAAATGAAGATGCACCAGGCATGATTCTGCTTCCTAATAGGAAAGGCATAAAGGGCCATGCACAAATTAAAAAATGCTAAATGCCCTAAAAATAATGGTGTGACATAAGGGTTGAAAAAAGAGAATGGATTATTTATAGTAACAGGAAGGCTGGGGCAGAGATGGATCAACTGTCCCTTTCTAAGTAGGCCTTAAAGGATAGAAATAGATGGGAGGGATAGATGAAAAAGGGTGATGGGGGTGAAGTGAGGAAGGCTCAGCTTTTTTCCCATTTTGGGGCACGTGATGAATCACCCATCAACTGTAACAAGAAACAAGGGACCGTGAAATGGGCATGTACAAGGGAAGAGTTCAGTGGGGCTGGAATGTAGGAAAATAAAGGAAAGGAAAGTTGAGAAACAAGGGCAAGCCAGGTTGCAAAGGGCCTGGGAACACCACCAGGTCAGGAATGTTCTAGAACAATCTCTCTCAAGGTGTGTCCACAGGATGTTCACAGTTTTTCTGTAACAAAATGATCCTGTCATCAACGGTGTTGGAAAAACACTGAATTAAAAACAAACAGATTTCTATACCACAGGAGTTTTTTCAAATGCTAATGTACACTGTGAGTTTCCAAGAGGGGCCTGCAGTTTGCAAAAAATCCATCCCAAACGTAGTGATCACAGACGTTTTTCCTGGCACCCAAGATTAGCATGTTTTGCAGGAGCTTTATGAAAGTCACAGCCATACAGTGGTGTGATACCCACAGACTACACATGCAACATTACTAATTGACCAACTGGCTGATCTTCTAGGAACCTGAGCTAATTAGTGTTGCAGGAACAGGGAAAAATCATTTGCTGTGAAGAACTCACACCCCCACCTCCCGCCATGTTTCCCCCTCTGCTTCATTGTTATGAGGATATGCCTCCAGCTGCCGACCCCGTGCCCCCTTTGCAGCCAGGCTCAGTTGCACTGCTCTCACTCTTGGAGCTCAGTTCCCACCCTTGATAAAACCTTGCCTTGTTTCAGGGCTCTTATGGTGCCTTGTTTTGAATCTCTCCCATCTGTCATCCCGAATCCCAGACATGCAGCCTGCCCTAGCCTCGGCCGCCTATGGCCCCTTGACCCCTCCCCAGCCCTACTGGACTCTTTCTTTGCCACTGCTCTGACCTCCACATACTTTGAGTGCTTCTGGTCCTCCTGGTAAACCTCGAAATGTCCCGTCTCCAGCCACTCACGGCTCTGAGTGACTGGAGTAATGGGCTCCAGCCCCTCCCACTCGTTCAGAGACAAGGCACCTGCATGCTACATTCTGGGATCTAGGCTCAGGCATGCCTGATAAACACCTTTTGCCACCTTTCCCAGTAGTGGTGGCTTCTAGGTGAGATTCCATAGTTCTGCTTGGAGGGAAAAACTATGAGATGACATGCTGTCACTGTGAACCAACGGTTGTGACCCAGAAAAGGACCTGGCATTCACTCCAAGAATGTGCAGCAAAGACTCGGGCCCCAAAAGGCCTACTGATTTTTGGAAATTATTAGGAAGAATAAGAAACAAAAATACCCCCCCCCCCAAAAAAAAAACCCATGACCTTATCTTTGTAAGGAATGTGCAGTTTCAGTTTATGTATTTCAGTGAAGAAAGAATGGAGTTCAAAGGCACTTGAGTGATCACGGGGCTGGGGCAGGGGGCCTTCTGGGTGAGGCCAAGTGGAGGCTGGAGGCTGACCAGGGGATATACCACACTTAGAAAACTCTGAATAGTACAGATAATGTGACCATAGACCAAAACCCACTTGCTAGAACTAGAAAGTATCCTGAGATAGTCTCGAAATTTCAAGCAATTAAAAACTGGTTACTGAAGGTATGAACTCATTCAGCACCGCCCCCTCCCCAAAGAGGTAGCATCGTTGAAAATGGAAATAGCTTCAAAACTGCTTAGATAACGTCACAGCTGCTGGAACTATCGTGGGAAATGACAGTTACTGAGGGAAATCTGGTTGTTGCAGATAACAGGGAGGCCAGTTGTATCTTCCTAGCACACTGCCTTAGCCTCAGTCTCCACATCAGTGGAAAAGATGTTGGGTTAGACCATATATGCCAGTCTCACTTTAAAGAAAAACTAAAGGTTGCCTATGTGAATGTATATACTATTTGTCCTATTAGCAGATGTCTGTCTACCTTATATCAGGCACCAGGCCAGGCACTTTTGTATGCATTACCTTTAATCCTTACAAGAATACTACAAGAGATAATTATCTGTGTTTCATAGAAGAGAAATCGCTCCAGTAGGTTAACTAACTACTGAAGGTCACACAGCCAGTAAAATGGAGGGGTGGGAACTGGAAGCCCAGCCACCCTCTGAATGGCCATCCTGCCTGTCATCTCTCCCAGTTCTTGTCTTCCTCGCCTTCGTGCCTAAAGGTAGTCTAGGACTACCAGCCCAAATCTCCAAATGGTGCTTTTGTCCTCTGCCCCTTGCGGAACGGCTCAGTCATTATAGGTCCAGTGCATGTTCCTCAGAAGTTCCAAGTGCCCGCTGGTGAGACGAGACAGTGTCCTGGGGCTGAGACAAGGGGAATGGGAGGGCAGAACAGGGCGCAGGTGTTTCGTGTATTCTGTCACGTAATTCTCACAACACCCATTTTAATTTCCATTTTGAATGTGCAAAGACTGAGTCTCAGAGAAATCACATAAAACACCTGAGAGCCCACAGGGAACAGGCAATAGACCCAGCAAGGGAAACCCACTGTCTAATGCCAAAGCCACCTCCCTGGCAGCGGGCGAAAACCCTGCATCTGGGCTCTGCATAGAGGAAGGTGACCTCCGTGGTTACCTCCACTGCCATGCACTCCAGGGGGCTCTCTGCTCTACACTTCCGCTGCGTGGAGGGCGGGCAGGGGCTGAGATCCGTGTCAAACAGAAGTTCTGGTTGGAATCGTCTGTTGAGTGGGTCTTGATGAGTCCCACCCTTTACCTTGTCAACATGGTCCCTGGTCAGCTACAGTGCTGGTTCTTAACCAGGCAGATGGATAAGCTGATTCCTCCAACGCGGGGTTTCTCAACCTCAGGCACGCTGGCATCGTGACCAAGAAACGCCTTTGCTGCTGGGGGCTGGCCCCGGTGTGGTGGGATGTTCTGCTGCATCCCTGGTCTCCACCCACTAGATACCATCACATCCCCCTCCCCCACCAGTTGTGACAACCAAAAATGTCTGCAGACCTTGCCGAATGTCACGGGGGGAGTGGGGGAGATCACACCCTGTCTGAAAACTACTGCTGTAATTCAAGGGGGTTACATGGCCTCCTTGCCTTTCTACCAAACCCCCAACAAACGGACTCATACCCTCCCCCCAGCCCCCAGGAATGTAAACCAAGAAGAGATGGTCCAGTGACACCTGTGGGTGGAGTCTGGCTTCTCTGATTTGCAAGAGGGCACGGCACACAGATTGCTGGCCCTGGACTTGCTTGATGCCCCCACGAGACGTGAAAAATGTAGAGCTTTCAATGTGCAGATGGCTCGCGCTGCTTAATTACCAGCTGAAAGCATGCTAACGTTCTCCTCTCTCCCCCCGCCCGCGACAGCCCGCGAGGAGCCGTGGAGGCATGAACAGCGGGGAGCAGTTGCCCTTTCCTGCAGCCTTATCACACACTAATTATTTTATTCTAAAGAGACAAAGTAGAGAGAATGTAACATATGATTCTGACGACACTGAGAAAAGAAAAACTGCTTTTCCTAGTGACTAGAGCATAGGAGCTGGTTGCTAAGCAACTGGGAAACTGCAGCCGCGTGTACTGGCCATGCTGGTTTAGGAAATGAGCCATAAAAGGAATTCCCCAGTGAGAAGGGATCCCATACCATTGCCTGGTTGCCATGGACACTCACATAAGTGATGGATCCTAGGTTACAGGTCCTGCTTAAGAAAAAAAATATGTTGCCACTGCTGAAAACTTGAATGGTATGAAAAAGGTATGGAAGTCTCCTTTCCCTACGTTATCCCGGTGGCATGTCCCAGCCCCTTCCTCACGTGCTCCCTCTGAAAGAAAGGCCTGAATCTCACTGGCTGAGCCATTCCATCCAATTTCAGCTCTGCTTTTATTTAGTATGTTCCAGTCTTTGCTCGAATTGGGAGTCTGCAATCTAGAGAGCAAATTTTTTAAGTGAGAGAAGATGGCTCAGTAGCAAACAGGCTGTCTGTCTATCTAATCCACCCCTGCTTGGGGGCCACACGGCACCAAGATCAGGCACAAGGGCAACTCTCCATGTTCACACATTCTATTGGAATTTTGCAGAACAAGAGAGATTAGCAGAGAAAAAGACAATAGCCATGACTTCAAAATGAAATTGGAACGGCATGCAGAGCAAGGCACACAATAGGCTTCAACAGTTCTGTCAGAAATTAGAAACAGACTTCAGATAATAGGAATGAAAAATGTGAGACAAATATGAAGATGTGGAGCTTAAAAAGCAAAGATGTGCAGGTTAAAGTTGGGCTTCCTGTGCCAAACAGTAGAACAGACACACGTTCTTATAACATTACAGATGACATCTTCATGGACAGGAGACTTGGGACACTAGACTCTAAGCTCCAGCTCTCACAGATGAGCAGAATGAGACCCAAAGAAGGGCAGTGATTTGTTCAAGGTCACGGAAGACAAACATTATTGAATGATGGTCTGTACAGGACAACTCTGTCTTCTTAATATTGCTGACTAACAAATTACGCCCAAACTCAGCAGCTTAAGACAACAAACAGTGATCATCTTACAGTTTCTGTGAGTCAGGAATCTAGGAGCATCTTAGCTGGGTGCTTCAGGCTTGGGGTCTCTCAAGGCTACGATCGAGGTGTTGGAGGTGCTGCAGTCATCTCGAGGGTCAGCAAAGGGAGGATCATTCAGGTCCTCAGGTCCTCAGTGGCTGTTGGCTGGAAAGTTTAGTTTCTTGCTATGTGGGCCTCTCAGTAGGATGGTTTACAACATAGCAGCTGGCTTCCTCATAGCCAAAGAGCAATCAAGATGGAAGTCAGTCTTTATTAAGCTCAGAAGTGACAGCCCATCATTTTTGTCATATTCATTAGAATCGAGTTCCAACCCAGACTGAAATGGAGGGGAATCCACGAGGGCATGGCTACCAGGAAGGGACCTGTGGAGGCCCCCTCAGAGGCTGCCTGCCATAGTAATCAAGTATGCTTCCTGGATCCAAACTGGGAGTGGGAGAGACTGGGGTGTGGACTGAGCTAATTGGGCATGGAACATGAGACGGGGGAGAGCAAGGGGGTCCAGGAAGGGGCAGCAGGGGGAGCTACAGGGGCTAAAGGGGAGGTCAATGTGAGGAGGAGAAACGTAACAGCAGACAAGGGAAACACTAGGGGCAGGGAAATGGTGAGGGAAAAGAATGGGGGGGTGGAGGGTGGCTGAAGATCATAAATGATCAGGAAAGAGCGAAAATGGAATGGAAGGTGGAGAATGAATCAGAAGAGTAAGGAGGAATAAAGACTGGGGAGCAGGGAACAGACACAGGGGCAGAGAGCTGGGCCACAGGGAACGACGAGCTTAAGCAGGCAGTGCAGCGGGGCGGGGGACAAATCTGTTAGTGAGAGACGAGTTTGGGGGGAAGTAATGGCAGGAAAACGCCACATGAGAGATGGAGAAATGGGGAGGCGGTGCGGGGACAAAAGGTAGCAACTGGGGGAAAATAACACTGACCATAAAGATGTAGTGAGTGCTAAGCATGTGACAGGCATGACCTCATTTAGTGTTCATGCCAGCCAGCACTGTGGATGCTGCTATTTACAGCACTGTCTTAAGTACCTGCCCACGTCTGTGCCTCCAGGAAGTGGCTGCAGGCGGCAAGGCATCCTCCTGCCAGGCAACCAGCCCCCAGTCCTCGTAGTAGTCGGGGGAGCTGAGGGTGGGGGAGTTCCTCACTGTACATGGAGTGGACGCCAGCTTCTGTGTCTGCGGTCTCCCCTGGAGCCCCATGTCCCAGCACAGATCGGAAGGCCATGTCCCTTACTGGAAGCAGGAGGCTTATGCGAACCCGCGTTTGAGGCTAAGTGCCTCAGACCGTCACATGGACCCACGTATAAAACAGCTCCCCCGCTGGACTGGGTAGCTATGTCCCCACATCTGCAATGCTAAGAGCCAGGCCTTGCACTGTATTGAGTAGGTATTCAAGCACTCTGTGGGACCCAAGGAGACATCCTGCCACTTTAACTCACCGGCTTCAGAGCGAAGCGGGGACGGCGGCTGCGCCCCTCCGCCAGCTCTGCCCTGGCTGTTGGACTCAGCGCTAATGACTTAACCACGCTGGAATGCAGTGCCCTTAATCAGTAAAAGCTTGGCTAGATCGGCTTTAAAACTTTTTCTAGCTCTGAAACCTCACGAATTACAGCTGCCACTGAGGCAGAGTTGGCCTAGAACTGTTCTGGGTCCCATTTTGCCAAGATGCCACCCCTCACTATGCCTCTCGGGGGACGGTCAGCTGCACTCTTTCTGTGGCATCTGTGTACAACAGAGACTCCATGAGCTGAATTCTAATTCTCCTCATCACCGAGATGCCCGTGCGATGCTACGTGAGGGACTTACACATGCCAACCCTCAAAACAGTAGGAGTACAACTGGGGCGTGATTGGTTCAGCTGCCGGGATGTCATTAGGGAAACAGCAGCAGAACTCACCTGGGACAAGAGGTTCCAGAACCTTCACAAGACGTCGTGGGAGTTAGCATGCCTGGGCTTCATCGTGCTTTTCGGTTGTCGGTGTTCGGAGCTGGCACTGAGGAATAAAGCACAACGTCACCTACCTCTGTTTGACCCCTGCCACACTGTCGTCCATCAGGTACCTAGGGATCTGCAGACACTTCAAAAAGCACCTAAGGGGAAAGCGTATGCTAATCATAGAATACCATGATGGTAGATTAAAGATTATCTTGAGAATGAAGGTTATATATGTTCGCTTCTTTATGCCCCGCCCCATCTGCTACAGGTGATGGATTGGAGCATTTTGAAAAGGCTCACTATTAATCCGTTAATTAACCAGTGGTTGTGGCCACTGGTTCCGTTTCCTAGAATTTCTATATAAAGAAAATATTTTGAGGGAAATGCTTCATTTTCCCAATAATAATTCTAAAAGCCTTTTTTGATGGCAGAAAATGCATGGAGAAGACATTTAACCACTAGTCATTGTCTCAGTGAGTTTCAGGAGCGAAGGAGTGTCTGTGTCCTCCCACATACTCAGAGAAACTGAGTGTAACAGATGTGTTGGTGTCCTGCCCAGGGCCATTTACCTTTCAGCCATTTACAGTTGGCTTCCAACCACCAGCATTTACAGTCCAAGAGCTTTCTTGGATTTCAGGAGGCTCTGCCCGTGTAGAAGTGCTGGAAGCAGCCCTCCACCAACGACCAAGGGAACCGGTATGCAAATACCCCAGCACCCTCACCTCGGCTGGCATAAATGCAAGACGTGTCTACACTGTCTCCCAGGGATCCCCGGCCGGACGGAGCCCCACTTGCTCACAGCAGGAGCGTGCTCCAGGATGTATCTTCTGACTTCCTTCCCTTCCCTGTGTTACTTCCCACCCCCACGGCCGGTGTTTCCTGGCATTACCCCACCACCACCACCACCACCACCCTTAGAAACCATTTGCACTTAAATCATTATCTCAAGGTCTGTTTCCAGGGGAACCCAAACTTCTGCTGGGGCAATAGGAAGGAACAGAGAAAAATGACTGTTGTTTTCAAAAGGGATTTCCATATGCATTGTGCTCATTACCTTCCTTTACAGAAACTTTAGGGCACAGATTAGGTAAGAAGTGCCGCCCACTACAGACCAGTTGGAAATGAAGCTCAAGCGCCTCTGAAAGGGTCGGGAGGTCACTAGAAACAGTGACTTGGTGTACAAAACTTTTATTTACTCACCACTTTCCTCTGTTAGGAGAACTGCAGCATCCCTTGAGTCACATGTCCATGGAAAAACACGCTGACTGGAGACAAGGGTCATTTCAGAAGAGACAATGCTGTAGCTTGGTGGTACCCAGGCTGGACCATCTGGTCCCGGAGGCTGCCCAAGTCCAGGAGGATGGGGGCAGGGAGAGCAGAAACATCAGAACTTGAAGGGTAAGTAAATAGGAAGCAGCTTACAGCATGTGGGCTCAATTTTCCTTAAAAAGTTCATAATCTAGCTGTCAAAAAATGGCACTATGAACCCAAATGATAGGATAATTATGTTTAGTCCCAAATTCAACACAATAAAGGTTATTTGCGCTCATGTCCTATTAACCATCTCATAGGAGAGAGAAAAAAATACTATACAAAACCAAAATGTAAACTCACAAAGCAGTAATAAAACCAGCACACAACTATTCATTTCAAATCTATTGTGAAAAGCCTTTGATAATACCAGTAATTCCCCATAAAGCTTCTATCCTTTTGCCACAATTCCCTTCTGGAGATAGAAAAAGCTTTTGCTGTTCTACAGCCCTTCCTTTTAGGGAGATAAAGTGGACTTTATTTCCCAATTTTAAATGTGTGTCATTCTTAAAAATAATAAAGAAACCCCTGACCACCTATGTCCAGCTAAGTCTACCAAGTAGGCAGAGCTTAATGGCAATATCAGTGTGAATCTTCCTGGTTTGGCACAAGAAAATACATTTAATGGTCTAAACAAATAGCATAAATGTAGTCCAAGAGCCTTTTCCACAAGATGCTGTGGGATAAAGAGTAGAATACCCCGATAAAGAGTAGAAAATTCAACCTATTGTCCATCCATTTCCAAATATTCTGATACTTCATAGCATGAAGGCTGGGCCATGTTCCTTTTATGTCCTCGGTGACACCATGAAGGCTGAGGAGGTCTGATTGCACAGGCAGGTCTACCTCCAAGAGAGGGAGAAAGAGGAAGGGGCTTGAGATAAATTTGAATGCAAGAACAAATCTCCCTAGGTATGCTCCAGCAAGATCACGTTGACTCCAAAGAAATGGAGTGATCAGGCCTCAGAAAGAATGGGAACCAGCAGCAGTTGCCGTTGGGGTGTGAGGCAGTAAAGACGGCAGGCAGAGCTGTGTGTGTGGATAGCTGCACCTCAAAGGAAGTGGACATGTGGACAATCAGTCTCTTTAAAACAGAAAGACAAGAAGGAAACTAACCAGGAATAATAGGTAGAGAAAGAAGTAAAATAAGAGGAACCAAAGAGAAAAGGAAGATATGCAGAAGCTGAGGAATGATGAAATGTCATCAAAAAAATGCCTCGGCCAGCAGTCAGCAGCTCACTGACGCTAAAGATTGACTATCCCTAATGTAGAGGCAACCTGTGTAATACTAAGAGGTTGTGAATACAAAGCCCTTTTCATCGACCTAAACTGGTCATTCTAATTTACATGATTTGTACTCTGAGTTTATGGACTATTTTTAAAGAGATAAGTCCATATACTTTTTATACTTATGTTTTAATAACTTGGATTAACTATATGACAGAAAGACTGGTCTTCCAATCAGGATGCTTGCCTCCTCCCACGACTACATTAAAATTACAACTAAATTAAAAAGCAGCTATCATTGAAAACAACTTGAAGGCTAGCTGAATAAAAGTCCTAAAACTGAAGATATAAAGAAAAAGTCACAATGAAACTGGTAGGAGGGGCAGAGACACAGAAGAGGCTGGTCCCACACCCTTGGTGTGGCAATTAAGAATCAGGACTGCAAAGGGCTCCCCAACCCAAGTCACCAGTGCCAGGAAGAGGAGCCCCCACAATAGCTGGCTGTGAAAACCAGCAGGGATGGCATCTAAGTGAGATGGAGGGCTTCTAGAGTTCCAGGCATTCCTCTTGAGTGGCTGAACTCACTTGCTCACAAAGTTGCCCACCCCAAATTCACTCACTCTAAGTTCCAACAGAGGGGCAGCAGCCAGGAACTGAATTAACTAGCTTCAGGGCATGGCCTGGAGGGGCATGGGTCAGGGCAGCTCTCTCCAGGGACGAAAGCACTGGCAGGCACCAATGTTCCTTTGTTGAGCGTTCCTCCACCCAGTTGGCAGGTGCAGGTGGGTGCCAAATCTAAACGCTGCATTAACCTGACTAACACCATTTACCCCACCCTGGTAATTCCTTGAGACCCCATCCCCTTCAAGTCCCTCAACCAGCCCCAGCCAATTCCAGGGGCTGCTCCACACAAGCAACCTGCCTGCCACATTTTGCACTGCAGACTTTCCTAAAGCCTCTCAAAGTTTCATAACCCCAGCAAGCAGTGGCTGGCCTCAGCTTTCCTTGTACCTCTTACTAAGCAATCCCAAGCCCAGCACAAGTAGACACCAGTCTCAACTTCCATTTTAACCCCCACCAGGTGGCCCCAAACCTGGCATAAGCTGCTCCAGAGTTGGTTTGGGACATAGCTTCAACTAACCTTCCTTCCCTCCATCAACCACCCCTTCCTACAAGGTCATGAGGGAATCTGTACTCACTGAGGACAAAGGGAGGCAGAAGGACACTCAACCTAGCTGGTAGTTTAGCCCCAAACCCTATTATGAAACTCTAGTGAACTGGCCTAGGTCCCTGAAAGGGCACTCTCAGGCTGTATCAGAACCAAAACACAAATTCACACATCAGGTCAAACCATGACAATGTGAGGAGAAGCCAAGCCAGGAAAGTCACTGGTGAGCAGAGCCAAAGAGCAAGGCAGAGTACTCAAGCAAGAGAGTATTTGCCCCAGTGGTCAAAGCTAGGTAGGTCACCTAGCCAGGGGACTGGGAATACCAACTGGGCCTGATAGCACACACACAATCGCCAAAACCACCTCCTCAACCCCCAGCAAACACCAAGCATCCAAAAAGAGGCAATAGTTGGGCCTCCAGGCCATGTGTTACTCTTCTGGGATCCTTACAGGCACAGTATCTCAACTATTCATGTGCGCTGGGACCTTAACTACCGTATTTTAAAAGCTCTACGTCAGAGACGTAACAACACGGCAGTGTGAGAGGGACCTCCGAAAAACGCCTCTGGATTACAACTAATAAAACACCTAGACCTCAACAAAGGGCCCTCTACACAATACACAATCAGCTAAGAAACCCACACGTTGCATTAAGGTACCTGCAGGTGGGCAGAGGGATAAACAAGGGAGAAATAAAGGGAAGAGCAAGGACTCAGCCCAGGGTCCCCCTTGGAACTCTCTCACTGGGGGAGGGAGGAGGAATAAGGCAGCGGGAGAGCACTCCGGGCCTCAGTCTGCGGGACAGAGGAAAGGGGGCCCACAGGTGGGGTGTAAGATACCACCCCCACCTCACTGTGGCTTCAGGAGGTGCATACCAGTCCACCAACTGCAGTGGCCACACTTCACCCCGGTTCCCAGAGTGGCGGGGTGGTGAGGAGCCGCAGCATGAACACTCCGGCTGGGAAGGAGAAGGAGAGAGGGGCCTGCATGCACTTCTCGGCTCACAACCAGGATGGTTTGAAAGATCAAGGCTCAGGGGCAGAATCCGTGTGTGGGGCAAACCCAGAACAGAAAGGCACAATCACGCCCAAACTCCCTGCACAACCCCTGGAGCCTCAGGAAGAAAACAAAGCTGCAAACGCCCCTTCCTCCACAGACCTGTGCCTGCCCAGTATCAGCAGCAAACACCAAAGAAACTGCAGCTTAGAGGGTCCAGAGAGACTGCAAATATGAGAAACCAGAGAATTAAAGAGATGGGGACAGATGACCCATCAGAAACAGAGCTCAAAGCAATGATTATAAAAATGCTTAAGGAACGGAAAATTTCAGTATTAAAAAAATTTACAAACCATTACAAAGGACCAGAGAGAGAGAATGACTACATTAACTGAAATGAAGAATGGAACAAAAGTCACCAAGCTAGATACAATGGAAGCGCAAAGCAGTGATTTGCAGGAAAAGCCATCAGAAAACACCCATTTAGAACAGATAGATATGAGAACCCAGAAAAATGAGGATGGTTTGAGATGCCTCTGGGACAATTTTAAGCAGAAGAATATTAGGCTCATAGGTCTACCACAAGGGACAGAGGAAAAGCAAGGGATCAAAAAATTATTTGAAGAAATAATGACTGAAAATTTTCCTAACCTGGTAAAGGAAATAGACATGCAAATCCAGGATGCACAGAGACTTCCAAACAAGATGTTCCCAAACAAGAACATACCGAGACACATCATAATTAAAATGGCAAAAGTTAAAGAAAAAGAGAAAATTCTAAAAACAGCAAGAGAAATGCAAGTAGTAATTTATAAAGGGACACCCATTTGACTCTCAGCTGATCTCTCACCAGAAACTTTATAGGCCAGAAGGGACTGGCAGATAATATTCAATGTGATGAAAACCAAGGATCTACAACCAAGAATAATATATCCAGCAAAGCTAGCATTCAGAATTGAAGAGCAGATAGAGAGCTTCTCAGATAAGGAAAAGTTAAAGAAATTCATCACCACTAAACCAGTAAAACAAAGAACGTTAGAGGGACTTCTTTAAGACAGGAGGACAGATGGGTGGGTGGATAAAATCAGGGAAAGGGATGGAGAAGTTTAGTTTGATTGTTAATAGACAATTGAAAGGAGCAAAGAAAGAAAACTCATGGACACAGTCAATAATTCAGTCGTTACCTGAGGGTAAGGAGGGAGGGGTGGGGGAGAAGGGACTGGGACACAAATATATGGTGATGGAAAGAGAACTGACTCTGGGTGGTGAATACAGAATACAACACATAGAAGATGTAAAATTGTACACCTGGGACCTATGTAACTTTTACTAATCAATGTCACCCCAATGAATTTTAAAAATAATAAAGAAAAAAAACTCTGTGTCTGTGGCCCATTAAAATGGCCTAATTTGGTGTTCCCCGGTGGTGTAGTGGCTAGGCTTAGTGCTCTTAAAATAGCCTAATTTGGCCCATTCGTTAAGCTTGTGTCCTTCTGTGGAGAGAAGACTTTCCCTGGCCTTGGAAGTCACTGCTGTGTAAGTAACCACTTACTGACGGTCAAGATACCTGAGCTTTAGTATTTTCAAAGATATCCGTGGTTGACTTGAGCCAAAACATTTCTCACCTGTAAAAATGATTGGACTAACCCTTTGGGACTAAAGTTTATTCCAGCTTTGTGTACTTGTGCCCCTCCCCCTCCCTCCCTCCTCTATTTCTAGATATTAACTGAATGCCAGAGCGAGGCATATTAGAGCCCGAGGCAAAAGACAGATCAGTAATACTGGTCCTCTATTTAGAGTATTACTTTGCTCGTCATGGATTTTTTTGGCATTAATTGGGATTTAAAAAAAACACTAATCTTGATTGGTGCATTTTTGGTGCCCCTTAAATTGTGTGTTCAGGGCACATGCCTCACCCTGGTTCCAGCCCTGTAGGTGACTTGCAGGGTGAAGGAGGAAGGGACTGCCACAGATAGGCAGAAAGAAGAGACTCCATGCTACTCACTCTACAAAGTGACCTAGGGACAGCCATAATGGTGATGTTGTTACTAGTCACGCACCTAGAATTTCTAGTTGTTTCTGTCGTGTGTGTTTTGTTTCCTCAGACTAAAAAATTCTTTGTTTATGGGGACCCTCGTGTCTGTATCGCTTTCTAAGCCCCGCCCTCCACACCCAAATGCCTAGCAGAGCTGAGTGCCACGTTATTAGAACAAAATGGGGGACACAACGGATTCTAGATAGCACACCTGCTCCTCTCCCAATCTTCCAGAAAATAACTGCAGTTTTGTTTAAGTTCATACAATAAAAACACAAGCAGCTGGAAAACCAGAAAAGTAAAACAGTTGTTTTGGCATAATGTTGCCAGGCGATGAAAAAGAAATTTGGGTTTCATTCCTTGTTTGCTTGTTTGTTTTCCTTTTAGAGCCAAAAGGAACAGAGGGAGGTAAGACAGACAAACACCCCTTGTGGGACCGAGAGAATTCCAGAACAGACACTCTGAGGAGGGTCACTGTTCCTTGACTCAACAAATGAAAGGCTGCTGGATACCCCACTTGCTTAGAGCAGGATCTGCAGGAAAACATCTTCAAACTGCACTGACCTGGGCTCAGGACAGAGAGCAAAGGACGTAGTACTGAAAATATTATCTGTGAAGAGTCTGCCTTAGAGGCCATTTCAAAGGAATGTTATTTCTTTCAACTAGGAGCATAATAAAGATGAATAGCTATAAACATGGATTTGTGCTTGAGTCTGAGCAAGCCTTGATCAAGTGCATAAGCGATCAGGTGGTCCGCTGGTGCTAACGTGAGGGAAGACACTGGACGGCATTCTCGTCTTGTTTGGCCACTGACTGGCTGTTTACCCTTGAGTAAATCACTCACCCTCTCTCTGCTTCACTGTTGTCATCTGTGAAAGAGGATGTGGGACCAGATGGTTGCTAAGATCCCTTGTACCTCTGACATGATACAGGAGTGGTGCTAGTAAAGGGTTGGGCAACATTTGTTTGTCAAACCCTGCCTCCTGCTGTCTTTCTGCCCTGTTGGCCTTCCGTCAGGGAGAGGGTCACATTCTTAATTAGTGGGTTTCAAAACATGAAAAATGCAAAGCTTTATTGTACATTTGGGGAGAATGAAAGTTCACCTTTTAGAGCAGAGAAAGAGAGCTTGCTGCAGAGCCGACGTGAAGCACATCACGCCCCCACACGCATGAAACGGAAGCGTGTAAGATCGTGCAGATCCGGGACTCTGTGCAGGCCAGGAACAAGGACCGGGATGGTATTTTTAAAAAGATTTCCCATCCATTTGCAACACCCTTGTTCTTCCTTTATGGACGTCTCCACCTTTTCCAGCTCTGCAATGAGCTATTTTAAGACTGTTTTCCTTCCATACAGCAATACTGTTCAGTTGGCAATTTAATTGTCATCATACTTTTTCTTTCTTACTCTTTCAAGACCTTTTGTTATGGTGAAATAATTTTAGGCACACCAAGCACAAATCCATTAAATACTTTCCTTATTTCGCTAATGAACTATTGTGGGTGGTAAAAATTAATTTTATTCCACCCATGATACTCACATATCTGTTAAATTTTTATAGTTGAGAAATGAAGGTTGTAAATCACTGAAATCAAATGAGAGTTCCTCTTAAAAACATTAAGTCCATCGTTTCATTTAAGGCCAAGATGTGTCCGAAGGAAAATCTATACACTATTTCACGAAGTGAAAATGGCTTAACAGGTTCGATCTCAGGGTTGATGTTGCAAATGTTTTTACAGACTGTGGATATGCTTAAGAATTGGCAGGCCCCCATGTTAATGGGTTGCAAGACAATCTTCTAAGCAGATGTGTTTAAGCTCATTTCCATGAGTAGATCAGACATTAGCACACGGGCTTGAAGCACAGTACTGACAATACCAAGGTCCTGGGCTGAACGGCCATACAGCTCAGCTCAATTCCATAGCTCAGGTTGTAGTCCTAACACTTCTCTGCCCTTTCACATTTTATACACCCATGGGAGGTCACAAATGAGGAGGGTAGAGGGTATGGACGGAGTCAGGCAAACCTTACCCCACAGCATGGAAAGGAACTGCAATTACAGGCTCTGGCGTACTAAGGGCCAAGGGCCTTCAGGGCACGACACATTATAACGATGACAGATCAGATCTATCACTCCAGTTGGAAGGTGGGTTGAAACGGAAAACAAAAATCATCTTCATCACATTGATAACAATGACCCCTTTGGTAAAGGGGGGCTTGTGGGGTAAAGAGGAGGGACGTGCCTTCAGAGACAAAGGGCAAAAGCCAGAGTTCTCTTTAGGGAAACAGGACAAGTGTCCGAGTTAAGAAAGGTCCAAGTCCTGTTCCTGAAGATCAGTATTTCCAGAACTCCCAAGGACCTAGACCAAGCTTGTCCAACCCGCAGCCTACACGGGCCACTTGCGGGCTTGGAATGTGGCCCAACATTCATAAACTTCCTTAAAATATTACGAAAATTATGCACGGACCATTTTTTTGGCTCATCAACTGTCATTAGTGTTGGTATATTTTATATGTGACCCAAGACACTTCTTACCTTCCAATGTGGCCCAGGGAAGCCAAAGGGTTGGACACCCACAACCTAGACAAATGTGAAATTGGTATTGACTAGTAAATACTTCCTTATTTACAATCAGTCCCTTCCAGAGCCAACTCTGATTTACTTAAATTAACGGCAGTGCCTCAGGTAGAAGCAGCAGCATGCTGATTTCTCTAGAGTCAGATTAAATTCCAGTTTCTGCCTTTAAACGTGTGCCAACTGCTCCACAGGGTTTCACGGGCCCTGTGCTTCAACCTGCTTTCTCTTTTTTCCTTCATGACTTATTCTTGACTCCTTTCTTATACCTCTCCTCCTGTCTTTCTAAACCCCAGATGGTAGACTGATGAGAGGACACAGTCGATGAGAATGAAAAGAAGTCAGCCTGAAAGGAGACAGGCAAAGCTGCCTCCCCAAATTCACATCCTGCAGCCCTGACGTAATTACTAATTACTCTGATGGAGTTCATGCCAATGCGATGTTTAGGGCTTAACATAACCAGGAAGATCAGTGGCAACTTTAAAGAAAAAAAGAACAGGGGAATGATAAGGCAGTTGTCTTTTTTTTCCCAGTCTATAAAAATAATTACTTCATGGTACCTATACACACACACACACGCATGCGTGCACACATGCACACGCATGCGTGCACACACACGCATGCACATACACACGTACGTGTGTACACACACACACACACACACACACACCCTGATATCCTTTTTTTTTTTTTTTTTAATGTTAAATGGCAGTGAGCCATGAAAGACTGCAGGGAATTATAAATGGAGTCTGCCTACAGAAAAAAAAAACAAAACAAAACAAAAAAAACTCTCTCCTCAAGTGACAGTAAATTGGATAAATGCTATTTTTAGATGAAATATATCTAACTAATGTCCAGATGTGATTCTACCACATGAAGAGAAAAGCAAGTCTATCTAAAGCACTGAGCTGTACTTGAAAACATTTTCTAAAAATTCCTGGTAATAATGACTTAGAATGGAAAGACTTAGACACGTACTGACCATCAGCCTCTGCAGCAGTTCCCTTGGGAGCAACATCTGCACACATGGCTTCAACATGTAGATGAGCCCAAGGATTACATTCCCAACTTCACTGTTGCTCATTCTGCACGCTTGCAGCTCATCAGCAATGTATTTCCACATGAGCGTCAACAAGTAAGGCAAGAGGAACACGCCTACCAGGATTACTGTGCTAAGCCAATGGGGTCTTCTAATGACCGTCACCTTGAGAGGTCGTCTGCTTGATCAAATGATGCTCTGCTCCAGTCACTCTTGGAAGTCCTCCCACTCATTCACTCAACAAACACTTAGTAAGCAGTCACAGCTTCCTAAGCTCAGCAGGAAGTTGAGAGCAGGAAAAAAACACAGCCCCTGCCCTCATGCTTACAGTCCAGTGGAATTTCTTTGGGAGCCCAAATTACAAATTACAAAAGAAAATCAATCTTTTTGCTTTAGCAATACCAACAGTGTTGTCACATTTGATCACATGCTTCATGATTGTGCATGACCCTGAATAATGTCTAGCCATTTGAAAGAAAAAAAGTCAATTCCTAAAATATAGTCACTGAAGACACTAAAAATGAGGTGATACAGGCTCTAAGAGAACAATTACAAATAAATTATTGGGGAATGGCATTACCAGAATAAAGGCATAGTCTCTCCAAGTGACTCTAGAATTTATGCTTCTACTGCAGAGTGAGGACATCCTGCCCAAGGGCAGCAGCTGGGTGGCAGAGAGGAGCAGAGGGGAGAGGGAATGGCAGGAAACTAGGTGCGGCAAGTCCAATTCCCAGTCCAGGAGATAAAATCTCTAGAGAGAGGAGGGAAGGGAGGTCTTAGGGAGAGAGGAGTCCAATAAGGCCAGCTGAGCCCCGATAGTTGCAAAACCTTAGCCAAGCATGTAAGAGAATCCATCCAAAAGTTGGATGGGGAAGTATGGGAACTCGGTATGCAACCTGGGCACCAGAGGCCAGGGAACTCAAAATATCCAGGTTACCCCAAACAAACTGGCTGTTAGGAGCTGGACAAGTGATCTGGCCTCACCTAGGAAGTGGCCAGACAACGTGGCTTCATGATGCCATGGAGGCATCTGGCACTTCTACACCTGGTAGGAGCAGCCACCACGATAAAAACCTTCAAGACAGTCTGGTCGGCCCCTCCCTCGTCCCAGGAAGACGCTGAGGCCAAGGTTAACTACGTCAGCCCTCTCTTAACATTGTGGATACATTCTTGGAACCCGGGACTTCAGGCAAAACAATGTATAATGAAAACCAACTTTACCACAGGCTAACCGACATAAGAGTTAAGTGCCTACGTATATTTCTGGCCACAAAAACATCATCAAACTTCTCAATGAAGACCCCAAACACTTCTAATGTTAAACACTGAAATAAATGGGAGCTGCACATACATTTAAGGAAGATTAATAAAAACAAGTAAGAATGTGTTCCCTAACCCACTTATTCCAGTTCAGGATGGTGGGCGGTTGGGGTCTATACTGGTAGCTCAGGGCGCCAGGCCAGAGCCCACCCTGGACAGGATGCCCTTCCATCGCATGGCCACTTGGCACCCCCACACTTGCTCAGACTGGGACAACTCAGACACACAAGTTAACCTAATGAGCACACCTTCGGGATATGGGAGGAAACCCACAACAGACGTGGGGAGAACGTGCAAACTCCACACCGACAGGGTCCCCTGCTGGGAAGTGACATTTTCCCCCCTTATCAACGTTATAATGAAACGACATTAATCAAGGACCTGCCATACTCATTACAGACAGTCAACAGGGGTTAAGATGTGACAGGAACTAATGACTTAATTTCCCGATTTCTTAAATAGCCAGTAGTCATCTCGAGGTGCATATATATATAAAAGGACCCTCTTCATGATTGACAAGTCATGCAGTTTTGCTGTGTGTGTGTGTGTGTGTGTGTGTGTGTGTGTGTTGTTCTTTTCCCCAGCATTAGCAATGGATTTGCATGTAGCCCCAGAAACTCTCCTACTCCATAAATCTCTCACAAATAGCCTACTCTGGAGAGAAATCTAGCTGGGGTGCACCTTGTAGGCATAAAAGGAGCTGATCACACTGATGAAGATATCAGGCCTGCACTGTCAGTTCCACTCACACTCCACTCTAGACTAAACCAACCAGGAGCGCCTGAGTTTGCTTCTTTTCGCTGCTCAAGGGCCACCCCATTGGGATAATCTTTTAAGCCTCACAGATCAGAAATATTCTGTGCTCCTCGGCACCTTGGTTAATGCTGCTCCCAGTAGGGACTCTAATGAAGTTGTTCTCTTGATCTCCCCAACACCCTGCTTTACACGAGTGGATTTCAAATACGAAATAGATGCTTGTGGGGTAGCCTGGTGGGTAGGGACCAGGTTTCCCTACTTTGGTACATACAGAACTGCTCTTTATTTTCTAAATCAATTTTCTAAAAAAATATCTCCATGTAAAGAAAGCTTTTTTTTTTTTTTTTGATAAAACAGAAAGGTTGAAGGATATTCTATGTATTTTTTTTAAAATAAGACGAAGAGTGGGTTTGAAATCACTGTTCTGGACCAAGGGTCCATAGTCATTTTAACTACATGTGGGATGCACGGGGCTAGACATGGGGTAAAAAAATTCTTTCCAGGGCCTGTTAAGTCCAAGGCATATAAACAAGAAAGAAAAAGAAATGGGACTAGAAAAAGGACAAAGAAAGGAGAGAGAAGGCATAGAAAGAATATGATCAGCTGCTACAGTAATGATTTGGGGGACCTTTCCCCCCAGAAAATACACACGTATTTCCCCAATACTTTGCAAACTAAATGTAGGGCTCTGTGGACTGTGAAATCCCTCACCTAGGGACTTAGGTTAGAAACATTCATGGGAAAGCAGAACTCCACACCAACAACCTTAGGTTACCCTATCAGTAACAGTGCCTATTGTGATGGCAAAAAAGCCTGGATTCCTCATTTTCCTTAATTACTACTGTTATCTAACTATACCTAATTGTATTTACATGGATGCTGCTAGGAACCCTAATGAACAACACCCAAAGTTCTGAAGACGGACTTTCAAATATTTTACTCCAGATTTTTGTCTGATTTAATAGCCTTTATCGACTGCTCTCCAATCCATATCTTTAGATCTCTCATCAGAAGAAATAATGTAATTGTCAGTTTCAGGTGAAGTCCTACCACCTGACAAAAATGTGTTTCAACAGTTGTCCTATTAATAGCTCCCCTTAGAAGCAAAATAACTGAGGTTTTAGGAGATAGACACAATTATTTGGTTATTTTAACAGCAGTAGCCTCCTGGTATCCTCCCTATGCTTCTCATACTCCCTCAGGCCTTGACTGTTGCTGATACTGAAACTTTTCATCGGCCTTCGGCCTTCGATTTAGAACCTTAAGGCCAAGTAATCCACCAAGTCCATTAACTCCATCATGACTGGTCATTACCCAAAGTCATCACTGCCTTCCTGGCCATCCGTCTTCTCTTGCGCTGACAGGTTTTGATTCCAGCACAGCCTTTTCCTTCTGAGTTCCAGCCTCATATATCCAGTGGCTTACTTACTAAATGACCACTTATATGTCCCAAAGACACCTTAAGCTCAATATGCCTAAAGCTGGACTCCTCTTTCCTCCAGATTTATTCCTCTGTCTACCTGCCCCCGCCACCATACACACAGTGCTTTAGCCAAAGGTCTTGAGACTGTTCCTTCCTCTCACCTCTCGCATTCAGTAGGTGTCAAGGTCTTAATGATTCCTACTGTCTTAATGATTCCTGCATGGCTAACCGCTTTAGTTCAGGTCATCTTTATCTTCCTTCTGGATGGCTGCAACAATCTAATTGGCCTTCCTAATTCTACTTTTAGACACCCCCCGCCACCTGCTGCAAATGACCTTTCAAAATTACAAATTGATCTTGTAACCACTTCTGCTTAAAATCCTTCCGTAGACAGCCCTTTGCCTTCAAAATACAAACCAAAGTCTTTAGCCTGGAATTCATTGCTCTTCATAAACTGCCCCTGTGTCTCTCTCCACCCCTCACCTCCAGGCCAACAGCCAAAGCCTGGGCCCAGTACACCCCAGGCTATTCCTCTGAATAATGGCCTTCTCCTCCCAGCCACCCTTCTTTGCTTTCTTTATACCTACTCATTCTTCAAAAATAATGGAATGTTTATGCTGGCACTGTTTTGGTACTCTCTGCATATATAATCATTACTAATCCCCTCAATAATCCCACGATACTTGCAGAATTACCTGAAGGTCACACAGCTGATGAGTAGCTAAACAGAGACTCAAATCCAGGCCTGTCTGATTCCACTGCCTTTCCAGGCACCCAAGGCGCCTCACTTCTGAACTGCACTCAGATGTCATCTTCTCCAGAGGGCCGCCCCTGACCTGCCCTCTTGCCTACTCTCACAGACCCCTGCCTGGGCTTTGCTCTAATAGCCTCATGTAACTTGCATCCTATGCTGTGACTGTCCAGGAGGGCCTGTGAATTATAAAAGTAATACCTGTTCACAGACGTTAAAATTCAAAACATCTATAAAACTGTGAGTATATCCCCAGCTCCTTAGAAGTAACCAATGTTAACCTACTTGTGTAACCTTCTGGAAGTTTGTATAACTATGGAAATACATGTACATATACTCTTTCCCCCAACAAGTGGGCTATAATACTATTATACTATAATACTTCTCTGCAATTTGTTTTCTAAGACTACACTTAAGACATTTTTTCGACATCAGTGCATGTAGATCTACATTATTTAATAAATTCATGTATTTTCACATTTCACGTGAATAAAAGTCACTGTTTAAAGGTTAGAAAGTCAGTCTGGGGGAAAAGATGTTTAGCTCTGTGTTGTTTACAAGAGAAACACCTAAAATATGATGCAGAAAGATGAAAAGTCAAGGGGTTCGTTAAATAAAATAAGAATACATGAATCTGTGTGTGTGTGCACAAGTAAATAAATGGAAAAGGGAAATTTCTGCCTTACAGAAGAAAGCCAACCAATAATTATGGAAGAAATGGTGAAAGTTAAAAATTCCCATCAGTAATAATGGATTCAAGAAGAATCACTAATTTTTTACTAAAACACTAAAACTAGAGGGCAGAAACTTGAGGAGTAACAGCATTTTCACAATGTCTCAAACTATCTTTCCACAAGAGAGAATGACTTTATAAATTCCAAAGGGAAAAATAATAACTTTCCAATGAAGATACTTGACAGATACTTTAATCGAATAATCTAAATTAATGCCACAATTAATGGGACCTACTGACATCGTCTGGTATGATGCACTGAGGACACAGCATTGCTTCTGGAGTATTTCTGCCAAAATGCCTAACCTAAGTCTACTCATAAGGAAACATCAGACATTCTGCAAAACAACCAGCCAGACTCCTCAAAAGTTCCTGAAAGACAATGAAATCATGGAGGAAACATTTCAGGTGACTAAAGAGATATGACAATAGAATACCACCTGTGATTTGGAACTTTCTTTTGCTATAAAGGACATAATTGGGACAAATCCCAAAGACCTCTGAAAATTACAAATCTTGTAACCACTTCTTAAATTTTTTCAATCTTGTTGATTTCATTTATTCTACAATGTTTGTTTCGGGGTTTGGGAGGTTTTTTTGGCAAATTCTTTGGGATTTCCTATGTGGACAGTTGTATCATCTGTAAATAGGGACAATTTTATTTCTTTCTTCCCAATTTGTATGCCTTTTCTTTCCTTTTCTCTTCTCGTGTCTTTTCTTTTTTCTTGCTTTATTGCACTGGCTAGACCTTCCAGCACTGTGTTCAGTAAGAATGGTGAGAGTGGATGGACATTCTTGCCTTGTTACCAATCTTAATGGTAAAAGACTGAAGATTTCCCCCTAAATTTAAGATTAACTGTTGTAGGATTTTTATAGATGCTGAAAGCCATAGGATAGGCATTTCCATTCTAAAAGGAAGAAACAGGAAAGAAGAAAAGGGTGGTTGGTCTCAAGCTAAATTTAGCAAAGCAAATGTCACTAGATCTGAACCCTTTTGCTGCAACGCTCGGATATATCCCAATGAATATTTCTATCTGCTGACTGTGGCATTTGAGTTTACACCACTAGCTCAAAAAAAAAAAAAAAAAAAAAAAAAACCAACTTTGTTATTCAATGTGAAACTGTTTCAAGAACTTTTCTTCATTTATAAGATTTTTAAATATGTTTTCCTGCAGCTTGCACTATCAACAACAAAGATGTTTTGTATGCCATATTGTGTGACATTTTGTAATAAATTTATGTCATCAATGCCATTAAATTCTAACCTATCTATACTTAAATCTAATTGATGCCCCTTAGTATGTTTTGAGTATATTTTGCTAAAATTCAACATAATGGTAAATTTGTTACCATATAACAACAATTTTAAATAAAAATAATGCCATTTATATACAAAGGAGTTCAAACCATTATTATTAAATGTATAAAATATCAACTTCTAATTTTTTGTTACTTTTGACACATTTTGAAAAAACTAGAAGTCAATGCAGTGAAATGGTTAAGTTTTGAGAATAATCCCCTTCTGTTCAATGCTCTGTCTTCTGATCCTAGTGGGATAGTGGTCCCACCCAACCTAGCTGTGTCAAGGAGGGATCATGGCCCCCATGGGTCCAAGCAGTCCCATCCCCAAAATAATTACAAAACACATACATGATAAAGGACAAGTATCCAAAATATGCAAAGAACTCTTAAAAGTCAACAACAATAAACAACCGAAATAACTCTGGGATTATGAGTGATTTGAATTTTCATTAGTGTTCTAAGTTTTCCACAACGATTGTGCATTATATCTGAAATATAATTAAACAAATAAAAATCATTCTAAAGGTAGATCAAAAAGCTTTTAAAACTCAATGGCCTGAAGCTGTGGTCACCAGTAGAGGGGTTGGAGTCTCTATTAATAACATAATGCTGTCTATATACTGGTAATCCTGGCCCTACATTAACTTGGAAATAGATGAGTATGTGGGCTGTATCACTTCACCAAAAACATCGTCATGTCTAAGGGAGACAGGCCTTCAGACTGCCCACAGTTTTCACACAGCTGCTCTCCATGTTGGTCAGATACATGAACAACATGGGTGGCAAGCTAATGATAACATAAGTTGGCTTTTCTTGAGCCCTGACCTCATACCGGGTACTTTTCTGGATGCTGTACATGGAGCACCATCCTCATAACCACACTTACTCCATTTTACAGATGAGAAGATTGAGGCAGAGCTGCCTTATGTGATTGCCCTAAGTCACACAGTAGCAAGAGGAGGAGCTAGGATTCAAAGTTCAGGTAGTGTGGCTCCAAAACCCAAAATCCTAATTTCAAGAATGTGGAGGAGACCTCCTCTGCCCTAAAAATGCTTCTTTTTCTAGCTGTTTCTTGAAATGTCATGCTTGCCCAAAGCAGCATTAAGGTATTTCTGGTTAAAGGGAAGATGCAAGGCCTCGTGCCCATGGGAATACTGTGTGGGCAAGTACATATCCCTGCGACATTTCCCTGGTGGCTCACCCTTGATTTTTGTACTCCTGATACTTCTGGAATACACCCAGGATTTCCTCTCACCCTAACTTTTGACCATTACTAAATCTTTGTCTTTGGAATGGGTCCCAGATACTTCTGGGATTGTATATCACAGCCATGGTCCCACTCTTAGGTTCTGTCCTAGCTGCTTCTCGGATGTACATTCACATTTTTAGTCCCTCTGCTGGGGGTTGACAAGATTTTTTACTCTGGTTTATTCTGGTCCCTGTGAAAACATAGTATTCCTAAAGAGGTCCACCAAGTCTTACTAGTATTTTCTCCAGTAAATGCACACTAAGGCATAATTTCCTGAGCAAGACAATGAGAATAGATTATGAATCTGTTAAAAACAGAGGGAATGACTTTTGGTGATGATGTTGGTTATTTGAGTGATACTTACAAGGTTCCAACCATTCTTTATAGTGTCTTATATATATAATCTTCCCAGCCATGGCCATGACATCATTTCCCTTTAACATATCACATGGAGAACACAAGGCTCAGAGAAGATAAATAAGATTACACAGCCAAAATTCAAGTCCAGGTCTATGTGGTTTGTAAAGCTAGAGTTCCTTCCCCATTTCTGTTTCTTGGACACTGGTAGAGGAATGCAAATTGAAAGGAAAAAGTTGAGGGTTCCATATATTATCTATAAATACAAACATGCTATAAGTGCATTGCTAGGTTTCATCTGCCAATTTTTTGGCTATTCGGAGACATTTGCCGACTCCCAAACATTAGTTGATATATTTACACACACACACATGCACACGCACACACTGCATTTCTTGAAAAATAAAAATGATAGTCTGCCAAGAATAACCGAGGGAAAAAAACTAAACAAAATGGACTCTGCCCAATGAATTAGAACACTCACTCTACTGCATCGTATTTCTTCTATGTCTTCCTAATGCTTTTGGCAGAAAATGAAGTGAACATTTCACATTTTGAAAACTAATTTCTAATTGTATTTGGTTTTTCTGAGGCTTGAACTAAAGAGTAGTGTGCTCTAGGCCAGTGATTCTCAAAGTATGGTCCGTGGGTCTAGGGGCCCCAGGACCTTTTCAGGGGTGTCCAGAGAATTAAAATTATTTTCATGATAATACTAAGATGCTATTTGTCTTTCCTCTATGTTGATGTACACTGATATTTCACAATAATGGTGAATAAAACTGATGGTGCCTTAGCATACATTAGGACAGTGGCACCAAACTGTACCCATTGATTTTAGAGAATGGGAAGACAGATTACAGGCTGGGAGAAAAATATTTACAACACACACATCTGATAAAGGACTAGTATCCAAAATATACAAACAACTCTTAAAACTCAACAATAATAAACAACCCAATTTAAAAATGAGCAAAAGATTTCAATAGACATTTCACTAAAGATACACAGCAAATAAGCATATGGAAAGATACTAAACATCATATGTCATTAGGGAATTACAAATTAAAACAAAAATGAGATACTACTATGTACCTATCAGAATAGCTAAATCCAAAAATGCTGATAACACCACATGCTAAAGGACGTGGAACAACAGGAACTCATTCATCATCAGTGGGAAGTACAACTGTACAGCCCCTCTGGAAGATAGTCTTGCAATGCCAAACACAGTCCTCCCAAAGGCATCAGCCATCACTTCACGGTCCTTGGGATTAACCCCAATGAGTTAACGACTTAGGTCCACACAAAAACCTGCATACAAACGTTTACAGCTGCTTTATTCATAATTACCCCAAACTAGACACAACCCAAGATGCCTTCAAAAGGGAAACAGGTGAGCAAATTCAGCAATGGAATATTATTCAGTCAAAAAAGAAATGAGCTATCAAACCTTGAAAAGACATAAAGGAACAGTAAATGCATACAAGTGTTGCTTAGTGAAAGAAGCCAGTCTGAAAAGGCTACGTACTGTGCTACAACTGCAAGATATTCTGTCAAAGGCAAACCTACAGAGACGGTAAAAAGATCGATGGCTACCAGAGGTGCAGGGGAAGGGAAGGGATGAACAGGTGGAACACAAAGGTTGTGGGGTCTCCAAAACTATTCTGTATGATACTGTCACGGTGGATACATGACATGCACTTGTCAAACCCAGAGAACTATGCACCACTAAGTGAACCCTGATATAAACTATGAACTTCAGTTAAGAATGTATCAATATTGGCTCATCAGTTGTAATAAATGTACCACACAAGTGCAAAATGTGGGTAACAGGGGAAACTAGTGGGGAAGCATAGATGGGAACTCTCTGCACTATCCAATTTTTTATAAACCTAAAATGGCTCTAAAAATTAAATGTTCATTTTTGGTTTTCTGGTTTTGGTTTTCAGGTCCACTGCTAAGATTTCAGATTCCTCATCGCAACAAACCTTTAAGAAACTACCATTTTTGTCAAATCTGGGTTTGGGATCCAAGAAGAATATCCATAGTTATTTGAAAAGGCTGTTGAAATACTATCTTTTCCAACTACGTATTTACATAGGGCCAGATTTTCTTCATCTACTTTAACCAAAGCAATATATCACAACCGATCAAATGACAAAGCCGATCTGAGAATCTACTCGTCTTCTATTAAGTCACAAAATTAAGACAATCTCTTCACATCAAACTTATAATTTTAGAAAATAGTTACTTTTCTTCTAAAATGTTATTTACGTTAACATGTAATGGGTTTTTTAAATGGTTTTTAAATGAATATTTTCATAAGGTCTTAGTTCTCACTTCTTATACAGTAAGTAAATATTAATATAATCCACACAAACACAGGCTCTTTGGGTCCTCAAAATTTTTGAGTATTTAGGGGTCCCGAGACCAAAGAGTTTGAGAACCGCTGTCTTGGACCTATGTGGTCTGGTTATATCACATTTTTAGGTTATTTTCCGGACCATTTCACAAGTGATACACTAATAGCAACTGCATCTAACAGTCCCACAGAAGCTGCCAATATCCACAAAGTGGCCATCAGGGCTATCCGGGTGTATGTAAAAAAATGCGTGTATGCAAAGCATAGCTTTTTTCAAGCGTGAATTTGGGTTTCGTTCCATTTTCATTCTTCTGTTATCATCCTCTAAAATGAAACATTTCAAAGAATGTAACAAAACATGAAGGTAAATAAAAAAACAGTGCAAATCAAATTTATGGTGTGGGAACATAAGGCTTGCTATTACAGCTTCTAATGGCAGAGAGTTTACAATAAACATTGGGCTCAGCCTGGTAGAAAATAGCCACACACACAGGAGGTAATTACTTGTCCATCTCCAAGCATCAGATACTCTGGAGGCCCTCCAGTTGAATAATGCAGATCTGCCAACTGTCACTCTTTTGGACTAACGCTTTTTGGGGGGGTTGTTGTTGTTTTAATTAAATTGGAAAGAAGAAAGAACATACGATAAATCTCCCTCTGAAAGGGCTAAGATTCTGTGGATGAATAAATCCACAAGCCATCCCTCTCCACTGTCTTTATTAGTCTTGAGTAAATCACATAGACTCCCACAAACAGAGCCACGAAGGAGAGTGGAATGTGTACTGTTAGAAAGGGCCTGTTGCCAGCAAATCTGAGTATGCCAGTGGGGGCTCTTCTATAAACAGTCAGAGCAAAACAGCTAGATCCCCCTACAGATAACAAGAATATAAATGGACCTTTTAATGAGCTTTGCATCACCACATATGAAATAATACACCCAAACAGAGATAAAAAGGGGATGAGCAAAATTATCCAAAAATTCTGTCGTTAAGATATGTGGGCAGCACGCTCAAAATAGAAACCAAGCAGCTTTCCAAAGACTTGAAGTTTTTAGATAAGGAAAATGTAATCGCTCTAATTCGTGTTTAATCGTGTTCCCTTTGGCTCATGTCAGAAACTATTACCCACCTCTGGTTATTTGAGGACAGTGGAACTCTTCCCAGAAATATACCTGAAACAGATGCTCACAAATCCATATTCTAAGTTTTTTACTTTTAAAAAAAGAACTGTAGCAAAATCCAAGGTTATGTGTAGGGAGAATAACCAAGGTACAAATGACGGACATATTTTACCTTAATCTTGAACGTGCCTCACAAATAACTTCCATTTATTTTTGCTGTATGAATACTTCAGATTAATGGCTAATTTGGCATGAACTCTGAAATTGTTAACTAAACAGGCTCCACCTGTGATTATGAACACCTTTGCCTGTTTGAAGTCGAGGGCTCTCAATGTCACACTGTGTACTTAGGGTGTTTTCTTCTTGAAATGAAGGTGTGGAAGAGTAACTCTGATTTTTGTTGGATTATCATTACTTCATTGGCTCCAAGGTTCCCCCAATGCTACAATGGAAAGTTCCATTTCATTTCACAGTGAATGCAAACGTCTTTCCTTATACAGCTGTGCATAGCAGAACTAGCCTATCCCAGGGCAATGCTAGTAATAGCCTGACTCGTTCTATGTTCAAAAAGAGTCTAAAAATAAGTTATCCTAATCCTCCACAGAATGTCTGAATTCTTGCATTCTTTCCCCTTCCATCACTGTATTGATTCTTTTTTTTTTTTTTCTTTAAACCCAAACCCCCGCCTCACTTTATCTGTACAAAGTATTCACAACAAAACACGTTGGGTCTGTTTTTAGATTTTTGAAGAATTAATCTTTCATCAAAGGAAAAAAAAAACTGATACTACATTGTATGAACTGTAATGACCTTTACTTTAAATTTGATTGTGAAAACATGTGACATCTCAGAGGTGCCAAACCCAAAAGAAATAATGTGGACAATGAGAAAATGAATACAACTGAAAAGGAAACCGAGGCACTACTTTTCTACTCTTTTTCCTTCTGATACAAATGTCATTTGCAGCAGCTTCATGGGGTCGAGGGCAAACGTAAGCTTGAAGGCCCCAGACCAACATTTTGTGAACCAATAAAACTCAAGATGGAACATGAGGCCGTCTCAGACTGACGTGAAAGGCTGCGCTCGGAAGCCGTACGGGTAGAACAGAGCTCCTGAGTGGGCTTCATCGGACCTTTAGAGCGTTTTTCTAAAACTGGAATAGTGGCCAAGGTCTACAAATCAGGATATTTCACAAAAACAGAAACAAACACACACCTGCATTTGTGTTCCTGAGCACTCGGAAGGTGTGGCCACACAGCACCCACGCAGTGGTGCCAGCACGGGGGGCCAGGAGCCGGAGAGTTCCATTACAGGGAGCCCGGGCCTCACGCACAGCCACGGCCCTCACGCACAGCCACGGCCCACACGCACAGCCACGCCCTCACGCACAGCCACGGCCCTCACGCACAGCCACGGCCCGCACGCACAGCCACGCCCTCACGCACAGCCACGGCCTGCACGCACAGGCACTTCCTGTGTGGCGCTCCCATTGGCTTGTGTGAGGCCCCCGGAACTTCGGCTTCAGCTGAAAAATCAATGGTCAGACTCAGGTGTTCGCTCCTTTGGGGCTCCTCCCTAGCCTTTCCAATAAAACTCTCCATTAAGTATAGAGTTTCAGATCCCAATTCAAACTCAGATCGGAGGCATTTAGGGCCATTGTCCTAGATCAGAATCACTTCAAAGTTATCACTGATCTGAAGATTTTCTGGGAGATAAGAACTTAGAGCCTTTTCTTGAAGCTTCTGTCTAACCTCGTTTGAGCTGGGTAATGTACCTCAATTCAAAATGAGAGGAATTCTGAGATTAAACAGGAGAAAGACCCACAGTGGAGGTATTATTGAAATGTTCCTCTGTATTCGGGGATGCGACTGGGCAGAGAAGAACCCACAGATTCTGGGCCCCACTGTGCCCCCCACAAACTGTATGCAGGCCCTCGGGTGAGTCACTTACCGCAGCCTGTTTCCTCACCTGGGAAGTGAGTGTTTCCACATTCAGAGTCCAGACCATACATTAGGTTTAGAGTCATCTTGGGGACCTTTAAAAATACTGATGCCTGGACCCCACCCTAGACCGAGTCTGATTCCCTGATGGGGGCCCAGGAATCAGTATTTTCCCAGTGTCCCCCACTGTGATTCTGAGGCACGGAGAGGGAGACAACTGGACATGATCTCCAAGTTTCCTTCCCAGTCTCCAATTTTGTGTTCTCAGGGCTTGGGAGCACATGCCAGGGAATAGCCATTTGCCCTGTTAATTTCTCCTTTATGCCCAATTTGTCAGCAGAGTCTATTCATTTCACACTAGGCGCACGCACGCGCGAGCATGTGTGTGTGTGTGTGTGTGTGTGTGTGTGTGTGTGTAGGGAGGGGTCATCATAACTTTCCATTTTTATTAATTCACTAAAAGAGACCTGAACTGGAAGCCCAAATTCTATCACCCCCTGCCTAAAATTCACTCTCCACACACATATTCAGGCATCACTGTCCAAGGTGCACTGATTCCCATACTAGAATATTTTTACCCAGAAAAGTATCTAAATTATTGCCATTTAAAAGATTCCAAGCGCTTCACGGTATAGTACCATAGGTACCATCCATATGTCCGTTGCATAAACACTTGAAATGTGACTAGCCCTAACTGAAATGTACTGGAAGGTAAAAATAAACGCTGAATTTGCACATTTAGTACCAAAAAAAGGTAAAATACCTCATTAGTAATTTTCTGTCAAAATGATAATGTTTTCTGATGGGTTTATCAAATATATTATTAAAATTAATTTCACCTGTTTCTTTTTACTTTTCTAACTATGATGACTAGAAAATTTTAAACCACTTAGGTGGCTCATGTGCTATTTCTATTGGACAGTGCCAACTAAGAGGTGTCGCTTTCCAAAACTTCAACTGAAGTTTACAATGTTTAAAAGAAGACCAGCCCTCGGAATGAACCAAGTTGGGGTTTGAAAAACATTTAAGGTCCTACAAGGGGACTACTCACTCTAATACAACTGGTGAACCTGCACAGCCTCACCTAGATGGGGATGCACAAATCGAAAGCAGTACTGTATGCCAACAGGACTCTTGGACACCCAGATTCTTCTTGGGAGAATCCTAGCGGCGCACTAAGGAGAATAACGTGGGTGTCACTAGTTGTTTCCCTCTTCCTCCCACCCGACATTAGGAAGATAATTTCAGCATATCGACCTGTTCACGATGCTGTCCCCATTCATGCACTCACGCCAGTTTTGTCTGGAAGCAAGAAGCACACAAATGGTGGAGAATGAACTTGCAAACTGGTAGTCACATAGTGGCTATGGGGATGCTAGGGACAGGACAGGGAGTATAGGTAATAACGTCGAAAAAGCTATGCATGGACCCATGGGGGGAGCACTTCACAAATTATATAGATGCCGACCCGCTGTGCTGTACACCTGAAAATTATATAAAATCAAGTTGAATGTCAACTATTAACTTAAAAGTACGAGGGCTGTCCAGAAAGCATCCAGCCATGTAATATGAAAAACAGAGGCATTTATGGCTGGATTTTTTTCCAAACAGCCGTCGTGTGTGTGTGTGTGTGTGTGTGTGTGTCTGTGTGTGTGTGTGTCTGTGTGTGTGTGTGTGTGTGTGTGTCTGTGTCTGTGTGTGTGTGTGTGTGTATGTTCAGAGGATGTAGAGTACAGCACAGGGAATATAGTCAATGGTGTTGTAACCGCTGTGCAAGGTATCACATGGGAAATAGACCTGTTGAGATTATCACTATATAGGGTCTGTAAGTATCTAAGCATTATGCTCTCTTATACATGTGAAACTAATAAATTTTTTTAAATGAACTAAATTAGAGCATGTGGAGGGGACAGCACCTCAATGTCCCACTCACCCAACTTTGTTTTCCATCACTGGCGTCTGAAAGCCTTCAAAAAGGCAGTCGTTTCTGCTGTCCCCTGGGATTTCCAGCCCGAAGGACTCAGATTAGCCGTCAGCGGGCCCCCGCCCGGCCTAACCACACAGTCACAATAGCGGGCCAGGAGGGGAAACACGTGGGACCGAGTGTCGGGCCAGAGGGCGTGGGCGGCTGGCCAGAGCCGCGCAGTCCGGGGCGCACGCGGGGGTCCGCGCGCTGAGCAAAGGCTTTGCTCCTGAGCTGGTGGCAACTCCGTCAGCGTTCAGGGGGGCTTTTGGCCTCTTACACTTAGCACACACTCCCGGGGCGCCCCATATTCGTCCTTTCTACCGGAATGGGAATACTGCTCGGGTCAGTGCGACTCCATAAATGTTGATGGACTCTGCCTGGATTTGATAAGGTGGTTGCAGACAGGGCGGAGGAGCAACGTATGGGAGGGAGGGAAGGGGCAGAGGCAGGAAGGCGGGGCCTCCGGCGCGCGTCTGGCCGCGTCTGGCCCTGGAGAAGGCCTTCAGGCCGCAGGGAGCCGACGCCCCAGCAGGCTGCACCGAGTAGGGTCTCCAGCAATACTGGAGGCAGTTCGTTCCCCGCCCCGCCCCCCCGTGAGAACCTTTCTTTGCACCCATCTCACCTCCCCTGCCCGCTCTCCCAGGCCCACACTCACCTGCGTGGTACGTACTCCACGGCCTTGGTGACTTTCGCCCCTCCCCCACAAGCACAAAGACCTTGTCTCATCCCGGAGTCCCCGGGACCGAGCGCAGCACTCGGCACCAAGTGCTGGGAAAGGGTTTGATGAGTACACCCCGCCCCTGCCGGCCTCACCGGGGCCTCACGGGGGCCTCACGGGGTGGGAGGGGGGGTCCTGGGAGAGTCTTCTGTCCTGCCCGTGACACTGGGTTCCCAACTTCTACACCAGGCTGGGCCTGCACTTCCAAACTCTGTATACAACACCCTGAAACAAAGAGGAAGGCGAAGAGGTGTGGGACAGGTCCGGGCTTGAAGACACTGCTATCCACGCGCCCACACACCTATTTCTCTGCTGCCAAAACGTCGCTCTTCCCTTTCCCACGGACACACGCTCCTTTGCACCCCAGACCTCAGGAGGTGTCTATGAGAAAGACCATTATTCTGATTTGTTTTGCTCTCTTTTGTATCAAAATGAATAAAAGGCAGAGTAGATCGAAACCCGCCCCCCACACTAGACGACTTTTTAACAGACGGACCCACCACCATTTTCCACGCCCGGGAGAGGCTGCCAGGAAGTGCCTGGCACTCAGAAAGCTCAAGGCTCCAGCAACAGTTGTGCGGCCTTGGATAAGGCACACAGGGAGACGCTTTGTCCCCTGGTTTCTTCAGTGTATTAAAGGAGATAATGGTATATTCAGCGGGTATGAAGAAAGCTTAACACTAGTCTGCATGAAGCTCTTTGAAATGCATGAAGGGCACTACAGTGTATAAATGTAACACTCGCCCTAGTGTTCGCTCAGAACCCTTATCTGAACCTTTACAAAACCTCTCTGTGGATGTGTGCGCACACACACACACATTCACATGAATGTACTTAGAATTTCTTAATTGCTCTTAAAAATTTTAAGTAAACACACTGAAATGATTATAAGGCATCTGTACAATGTATCCAATGCGAGCCTGCCACGATAAGAGCTATTTGAGAAACTAAATCACATCAATGAAAGAATAGCAATGAGTCAATTGATGAAATATTGCATTAGCCGTGGCCTCTGACCCTGTGTGATGCCAACCACATGCCTTTTCCTCTCTTGGTAATTCAATCATTTTCAGTTAAATTAATTTCTTAAAATCCACTCAGATAAGCCGCCTGTTTTAAATACACACACACACACACACACACACACACACACACATCCCTCCAGGTGTAGGTAAAATAAAGGACGAACAGCACTCGAGTTGTGACTCTCTACTTCTGCTGTATTTTGGAAATGGATAATAGCCTGGGGTTTTTTTTTTTCCTATGTCTGACAAAAGATTTCCATAACTTCTTTCTGCTCAAGTGTAATGTCAAGGGCTCCCCAAATGCCCGAACACCACAATACAAAACTATGAAAATGCGCCGTGAGAGGCCCCACAGGGTGTCTGCTGTCCAGGCTGACTGGCTTCTTTTTAAAAAAAAAATTTTTTTTAAAACTTACTTCAATACAAACTAACTGACTCAGTGGGTAGCTTTGTAAAGGTAGCAACTCGGAGAGGTGCTAACAAGCCCGCCCCACACACTGCTGGCTCGCTGCTGGGGCGTGTTCCACGCACGTCCTGGAATCTGTGTGAGGACGGAGCATGGTGAAGTCATGTTTTAAGAATGTTCTCTCATTTTCCTGACTCAGAGGGCGCAGTGAGCCGCAGAAGGGAGGCTGCACAGTGATACCTTCTGTTCCATCTGGTTTTCTAGAACTGCCTTCCACGGTACCGACGGCCACAGAGTGATGTCACCCGAGGTTCATTCCCTCACGTCTCTCCTTACAGGGCTGGAGCGAGGGCGGTTTTTCCTGTTGACATTTGCCCAACAACTGTGTCACCTGGAGTTTGGGCTTGTTGAGGAAGGGGAGAGTCGGGGGAAGCGCATGGGGGAGAGGCGAGGGGACCTGGGGGAGGGACTAGCACAGGACGAGAAGGCACCACCAGTGATAGAAACGACCAGCCAAGATATCTGTTTAGGAAACTAGCAATCTAAGAGCTGTGGTTTGGCAAGTGACTCCGATGCTTAATGAGAAAGGCAGTATGAGAAGTGAGGGGAGACGGGGGTGAGGAGAGGAGGGGAAGGGAGACAAGAGGAAGGAGGGGTGGAGGAGGGTCCGAACGGAAGGAGGAGAAGGGCGTAAAAGGAGTAAGAGTCAGTGTGTGGCAGGGAAGGGCATGCCCTGCAGTGAGAGACCGGAAGCTAAAGAGCGGGGTGTGCTACACAACGTGGGACATCTGGCCGGGACGTTGTCCTGGAGCTAGGCGGAATGTCTTGGATGCCTCATCTTTAATCATCTTGCCTCATGCCGATGGATGAGCACGAGCCTGAATGATGTTCTGAAGATTCCTCAAGGGCTGGCCTAGGGATCCCGAGGTCATAACTACCAGTTCTGGTGGGGAACCTCTGCAGGGGTCTTCACGTGGCATGTCTCACACGTGCATGCAGGCACGCAGGCACAATATGAAAACTCTCCATGGCTTTCCGGTGTATTTAAAATAAAATCCAGCCCCAGTATTCTCGGTCATTGTACCTTAGCAGTGTTCTGGGACTAATCATCATTTATCAGTGTAAATGCATTGATTTGTCTACATGTAAATTGTCCTTGATCCCTACCAGCCAAATAGTTCTTGAGTAGGTGAATGGGAATGGTCCACATTCACTGTGTTGGTGCACTGCTTTGAACACTGGCAGCAGCCCCCAGCAACCCACCTTTAAGTGCCCCCTCCTCCTCCCTGATGCGCCACACTTAGTCCCCTCCTAGGCCTTGAAGCTGTCCCCACTGCCTGCGAATATCCTGGGTCCCACCCCCCAGTTAAGGGGAAGGTAAACAGCTGTCCTTGGGTGGGGCAGAGGCAATGAGAGGCCACAAAGGGTTAAAGAAAGACATTAGAGTTAGTAACGAATTGGCGCTCCTTCTGTATAATTAGAAAAAGAGTCACGAAAGACAGAGCCCCGAAGAGAGAAGGGGACAGACACCAGAAAGATTCTGTCAGGGATGAATGAGCCTCTGTGTGGGATGGGCATCTGAGGGGTCCCCACTCCACAGGGCAAAAGCTCCAGGACTGCAAGGGCCCAGGAAATGGGCCATTAGAAAGGACCGCCGGCCCACCAAAACCAGTGTTACCCCTGCTCCTCCCTCCCTCCCTTGCTTGGAGCTTTTATTCAAACCAAGTATCCCAGAATAATGGACACTTCATGCTGGTCCAGGAGTCTCTCCGTGCTCTTGTCCCCCTGCCCTCTTGATCAGAAGGGTTTGTTGCTGTTGTTGTTTGGCCTGAGTATGTATCTGGCAGAAACCCGTTTAATGATCACGTGAGACCCCTGACACTATCATAGCTGTCGGAAGCCTGAATCTTGCTGGGAGCTTGATAATCAGGCCACAGATTAGACCCTTGGCCAAGCACGGATGGCTTGCATTTATCCCAAGTCCAAACAAATCAGATACTCCTTCTGCACAGACGTCAAATTCTTTCCTTTAGTAATAATTTCTCAGAAATTCAGGAAAAGCAGTGTATTTTATGTTCTCAAAGTTCTTTTAATCACATTCAATCTGGTGTCAGATGCATCAATTGCCATAACGAAGGGTTTTGAGGAGTCTGAAGCTTCCAAAATGGATAAAGAAATCAAAGCGTGTTTGAACTTTTGAGAAATATCTTAACACTGTAGGATCCAAGAACTTTAATGAGTTTGTCAAACAGCACAATAGACCAGCTACAATTCTAAATGAGGAAAATTCTAAGGGATCCCACAAAGGACATGCTTTTTTTGGCTTTTTTTTTTTTTTTTTGCTTTTTTAAAAAATTAATTGTAGGGAGTTTGCCAGTCTCTAATAGAGTCTACTTTCTTCCACAAGAGATCTCAGATCTCAAATATTTAACCTACAAAAGCCCAGCAGGCATTACTAAATTTCATACAGTTCATGCATGGCTGTACGTCTCAAATTGGATACACCCTCACATTTAGGGATGAAGTCATAAAATGTCATTCTCTGAAATTCAGGATTAAAAAAAAACCGATCAATATAACATTATTAAGATTAATATTTTAAAGAAGTAACAAACCTTTAGAGGTGTTTTATCAGTTTATGGTTGGTGTTCTTAGGATGTCCTCAGATCTCAGCAGAGAGAACTAAATCTAAATGTAGGTAGTAACAAGAGGTACCATTTGTTGAGCAGCTACTATGTGTCAGGCACAGTGCCAGAAATTTTGCACTTGTGGTTTCCTTCATCCTCACAAGCTGGTGAGGAGGCTCTGACAACGAGGGTGTGGAGGTGTGAAAGGGGATGAAAGTTGTTCACTATCAGACAGCAAGTTGCACTGCTGGGATTCCAACTCAAGTCTTCTCAACTCCAAACTCTACCATGAATGGCACAAGTGGAAGATATATGGTTCTGTGAAGTTGAGCAAAAAGGTATTCAAGTGAAACAAAGATGTAATAAAGAGTCTCCAAAAGCTTTGAGGTGACTATCTAAATTATAGTTCTCCAGAAGGGAGGGAAGGTTACTCCTATGGCCTCCTCGGCCTGCTAGGGATATCCCTTAAGAACACTCAATTCCCTTGGATGTAATTCAATATTCACCAAACCTGCTGATTTTTAATTTGATCTCCTGGGGATGCCTCTCCACCAGGAGGAAGTACCTTGCACACATGACCAGGACTGGTCGTCAGTTGCCAGCTTTATTCTCTGGGATAAAATAATAATTTGGTCAGGAGGAAAACATTTAGTCTCTGCTGAGTAGAATTACTGGGAATCCGTTCCTAAAAAGATCAGCTCTGAATTCGCTAAAATGGTGTTTCTGATCTTAAAAACCCAAGGACTCAATTCTGGGTCTTTCGTGACCTCCATCAAAATGTAAGAGGGCTGTCCAGAAAACCCCAGCCATAACTGCCTCTCTTACACAGCTGGATACTTTCTGGACAGCCCTTGTATACATAGACCAGAGGGCTCACCTTGCAACAGCCTACCAAGCTCTCTGGTCATCTTAATGACATTGATACAGGACCACTTTCAATGAGCGACCTTAAGAGACTGTTACATTGCATACTCACACTCTGACCAAGTAATAGGTATGGGATGAATCCGAACGTCTCAACAGCCCATGGTGTGTTCAGTAAGCCATTAGCCAGTTTTCTAATTTAATCAGAGGAATGCCCTCCACCAAGGGGTTCTGGAGGAGAAGCCACGAAACTTTAAAGGACTAACATGCCTGCAGTTAGTCCTTTAGAAAGGGACCTTCAGGAAAGCCAGTCCCAGAGATTCTTTCTGCAAACCAACTGCCACGGCTCCAGCCTCGTTTACTGACCGAAGGCAACGTTACCACACTGGAGTCAGCTGATGAGAAAAGAAACCCATTAGTCATGACGAGGCCCGAGGTAAAAAAAATGACCATGTTGTGTATGAGAGAGGTCATCTGCTTCTGATGCCACTTGGCATGAAGCTCTATGCCCATCAGGAGAGCTCCTGATTAGATAATGACAAAGTGACCTAGCTAGACTCTCTCTCTCTCTCTCTCAGGAGGATGGAATACGAGGTGGACAAAGAGAGCACGGGTTGTTTCAGATTAAGTACCAAGTAGCTGGGCCAGATCTCCACGAGGCCCTGAGATACCCCATCCTAGAAGCCTTGGGAGGCTTCTAATGCATAGCTCCCCGCCGGACAGCTTTCTCTTTGTGCGAAATTAAATATTTCCCTCAAAAACGTTATTTCTGAAACTTAATACTTCTGAAATTTTATACTTGAAATTGCCCTTTGTAGAACTCTTAAAGAACGTCCTGGTGCTTCTTTGCAAACACCAAATATTTCAATCACTAGAATCCACTATCTTCTTAAGTCTGAGTTTTTTGTCTTTTTTATTATCTGCCAAGGACACTATCCAAAGAGTCATGAAGAGTAGGATCCCCTCAACCAGGAATTGTGTTTCCTCCTCACTTTAGTATGTCATTTCCTCAGCACTTAGCTTTTTAAGGCTAAAGCTAATCTTATTTGTAATTTACATGCCAAGCTTAAGTTTACACATTAAATACTAAACTTGGAGTTGCTCAGTACCTTTTCACAGGCTGACCTTGGGCACTCTCACCCTCTTTCAAGGCCATCATGATTCTTTCACAGAACTTAATTCTTTCAGAAACACTTGAAACGTACAAGAGTTTAGCACTGAGCTATGAAGTGATATCTTAAAATATTTATGGTTTATACTTGTGTGCAGTAAATAAAATCTTAAAGTATGCCTCAGAAAGTAAAGCTACTGATTTTTGAGTGTTTACTATACACCAAGTCTGACGTTAAATGTTTTTGCTTGTCCTCTCCCATTTAAACCTCAGAGCAATCTTTTGAGGTAGATAGTATTATTTTAAACACATCTGCAAGTGAAAAGAGAAATATCTAGGCCCAATATGGACCAAGGTGCTTTTCTTACTAGTGGGAAACAGCAGGGTGTTCGGAATGTCCTGCTTGTGAGCCCTGATCTACTTGCTACTTACCTTGTGTCCTTGGGCATGGCACTTCCTTTCCGCTACCTGATCAGCTTCCTCCTCTGTTAATTATTAACTATTGTAATTATTTTTATTTGACAGAGGTCCTAGCTCCAGCAGAACAAGCTCTCTACCTATCATTTCACTATTATAGTTCCAATCAGTGCGTCTTAAAGATTTTGCATCTTTAAGTATCTCCTTCGGAAAGGCAAAAACCATGACAGGTCTGAGGTTAGTGCTTCTTAGTTACTGCTTCCATTAGCAGTCAATGCTTTAAGAAGGATTGCTTGATGGCTAGCTGAGAACCAGAACCGAACCTGGGTTGGGCTGCTGGAGAAGGAAAGGTATTGATGGACGGTGGTTGGTTGACAAAGTGCCCAAAACCAAGACTTCACCAAAGTGCCTTTCATCTGGGTTCTGCCTGGCTCCAGGATATGACTTGGAAGTTGGTGTGAAGGGAGGGAGCAGTGTTTAGTGCGCAATACACAGTCTCATCTGGCTGGAGTATGAGTGAAGAAGTAGCGAGAAAACCAAGTAAGCAAGCCCTGGGGGGTGGGGGGGGCTGGGGAAAGCCATCGTCAAGAGTTTGGACTTCATTCCAGAAGCAGAAGAATCTTCAAATGCTTCTTAGCAGGGGACCAACCGTATTAGACCTATGCTAGTTATAGAATAGGGGGAAATGGTGAGGCTATGGTCGGAAGACAGGGCCTAGGGTGTGGTCAGGAGGCCCTTACAATAATCCAGTTGTGAGGTCATGGAGCCCCAAATTCAGGTGGTGGTGATAAGAACAAAAAGAGGGGGTGCAGTGCTGCAGAGGACATGGCCAACCCACTGGATGTGGGAGAGCACTGAGAAGACCCCCAAACCACAGATACTGAGGGACTCTGGACATTGATATAAGGTCCAAGAATTTCTAATCTCCTTTTCCCCTATTCCCTATCCAATAAAAAACGCCCTAACTCGGTATCAGTTGGCAAGTCACTGAGCGTCTAAATACGCCAAGTAAATGAAAGAAAGCATCATCTTTGCCTAAGAAAACCACGGAAACGATCCTGGCAGAGAGAGGTGAGGGTCTGCGGGCACTGCTCTAAGCCTCTAAGCACTTCCTTGGTGGGGAAAGGCAGCCGACATCACTGGTAACCCGGAGATAACTGCGTTCTTATCTCGGTTCCGCGTGGAAGGGGTGCCGCCCTTAATCCTGTGTGTCTTCCAACACATTCCTTTTTTATTTTGGAGCACAGCTCCAACTCCAGGGCCGCACTATCTTTCCCTCTACCCAGCTATTATTGCCTTTCATATTATTTCATTCAATTAAAAATATTTTCTCCTCTCGTTTTCTAACGCATCCTTCACAAAGCACGGCACTGATCCAGGGCAGGAGTGAAGGCCTCCGTGTCCAGGTCTGGGCTTGGCCATCAGGACAAAGCCCATCACCTCCTCGCTCCGGCAGCCCCTTCTCCGCCCCGCCGCCATCACCGCTTTGCCTTCACAACCGCAGCCCACTCGTTCCCACGGCAACCAGAGGGGCGCCCACGTCCCTGCGCGCGACCCCCGCCCCGCCCCCACCCCGGCTTCTGCGCGCGCGTGTGCGGAGGGAGGAGGCCAGGTTGCCTGGGGAACGGGAGGACGCCAGGCAGCCGGACCCACCGCCTCCGCCCCTAGAAAGGCCGGCCGGCGCCGAGGAAAGCCGCCTCCGGGGAGGAGGAGGAGAACGAGGGGCTGGTGGAGGAAGGGGAGACGAGAGAGGAAGAGGAGCGCAGGGAAGGCCCCGGGCGCGCTTGATGGGCCTCCCCTCCGCCCGGGACTGGTCTGTCCGCCCCGCCCTTCGGCCCGCTCGGGAGAGAAAGGACTGACGCTCCAGGTAACGGCCGGCCCGGCCCCGCCCTCCTCGCCCGGCGCCCCCCGGCGGCCCCGGGCCTCCCAGGAGGAGTCGGGTCGGTGCCAGGGGACAACCTCTCCTTCCGACTGATGCGAGCCCGGAGGGAAATCGGGCCTGAGGCCCCGACGACCTGGCCGCGCCCGCCCTTCGGCTGGCACAACCCCCGTGTTTTCCTGCCTCGAAGGGACAGGTTCGGGGGGGGCCTCTCTGTGCACACTGGCAGCCTCCCCGTATCGACGTGACTTGCCCGCATGCTGCCCTGGTCTGCAAGTCCAGAAAAGCTATCCCGGGCCCCTCTGGCCTCTGAGTGCGAAATTGCCGGTACTGTTGTTGAGAACGCGGAATTGCTTGTCAAGCCTGTGACATCACCGCCCACCCACCCAAGTTTCCCAATGACACACTGAGTCTCTTCCTTCTGGGCTTGACGGTCAGTGTGTGACCGCCCGGTCCCTGCCACAGTTTCACAATAAGATGAAGAGGCACCCCCAAGGAGCTCTTCTTACAAACCCTTTACAGCCCGCACCCCCACCCACCCGGTGATTTCCTAAACCAAATTGGCTGGAAGAGTCATCTCCCCCAACCCTGCTCAATTCTCCCTCTTTCTCTTCTGACACAGTCATCTCTCAGCGACTGTGAGGAAAATTAGGCCCCAATCACCCATCTTTGTTGCTTATATCAGATCATTTTTATAAGATTTTAAAACTGAAGTTTTTTAAAGCTAAGACTGAAACAAAACCTGTAATATTTATCATTGCAAATTAATTAATTGTGTAAAAGGATTCAGTTCTCCTGAATCCTCCTGGGCCCCCAATTGTGGAAAAGGGGGAATTTATTTTTTATTATTAATAATATTTTTTATTTTTAAATTACAGTTGACATACAATATTATATTAGTTTCAGGTGTACAACACAGTGATCAGACATTTATATAACTTAAGTGATCACCCCGATAAGTCTAGTACCCCTCTGACGCCGTGCACAGTTATTACATGATTGACGCTATTCCCTGTGCTGTACTTCGCATCCCCGTGACTGTTTTTATAACGGGCAATTTCCACATCTTAGGGGGAATTTATAAACCAGATTGTCAGGTATTAATATAGACATTTAGATTTTGTTTCAAGGGAAACTTCAGCCTATGAAGGGCTTAAATTTACATTTTTCTTTATTGCTGAACCAATAAAATACTCACTTTAATAAAATTTCTGCTTTGAGAACATAGTAAGAAAACAGTAAAATAGCTTGATTGCTATTAAAAAGAACTGCCTCCAAATCAATTTTAACAAATTGAACAGAACAGAAAGCATATATATATATACGTATATATATGTGTGTGTATATATATATATATACATATATATATGCATGCATATGTATACATACATATCATGCCAGCATGTGTGTACATATATCATATGTGTATACATATCCTATATAGATAGGATTTTTTTAGAGAACTGAAAAGTGTTTCCACAATGAGTTTCTGTTCTCCTTAGGGAAATTCGGTTTGATTTCATTAGACATCAACCTAGAGAGGAATGCATATGTCACAAAGTTCTCAGAATATTCCTCATTGAAATTTCATAGGAGGGCAGAATTCAGAGGCCCAGAACCATCATTGGCTCTTGCTTTTAGCTAAGAAGCTGTCTCCCTTCTCCCTCCCACATCCCGCCTACTCCCTCCCACTTTCCTCTTCCCTCTCCCAGTTTAAAATGACTTCTTCTGTTGATTTCTAACGCACACATCTGACACACTGTATTATCACCAGGAGCGTGCATGACCATGAGTGGATCTTTAACTTGAAAAGCAGTTCAAAGGTGAGAAACAGAAGTGAATACAGGAAGCTATTTTAGAAACAGGTGCCTTGCACACATTTTATTATCTCCCCCCACATACACACACACACGTCTGTATTTGCTGAGGAAAATTTTTTGGCTTCAAATGGCCATCTGGTTGAGTAGGCCCACAAGCTGAGATCCATAAATTAAGCCTTATCTCATGTGGATTTATTTCCATACAGTTATTTCTGTTTCTTGTTCATTGTGGTCAGTTTTCCAAACCTACAGTACAGTATGAAGTTCAAGTGACACTTCAGAAAGGTGGAGAATGTTTGCTTAAACTGTGGTAATAGACCATCTCCTTGAACTGTCTCCAGCAAGGTTTCCTAGTACCAGTAGTATTTGTCTAATCTCTCAGAGTATTGATATGTTTAAATAAGAAATTACATGTGGCACCATGATGCATCTACTCATTTTATATAGCAAAGTACAGCAATAGAGAGCTTATGGGAGGCAAGAGAGACATTTGAAGACAATTTTAAAGTCCTTTATTTAGCAGATGATTGTGAAATCAGAGGTAACCTAGCAAGTGATTCAAATAGTGTTATTTACTACCTATTTTAGACAAAGTTATTTCATGGCTCTCAACTAAAAAGCCTCCTTAAAATAACACTGCCTTAAATAAAGCCAGGATAGACTAGCTGGCTTTTTCTATATTAACTTTGTAACCAAAATGTGTCATCAAAGTAGACTTTGGGATGTGCCCCTTTAGTGACCATTAACATATTTTTATTATGAATCCTTCTGTTCTCTGCCTTATTAATATTCAGATAGGCTTCTCCTTCCAACAGTAGCACGAGGGTTCATCTTTCTACCTGTTCAAACACCAGTGATTTCTGAAAAGGGTAGGAACGTAACTTCGTTCTATACAGTTACTAACTCATATGAAAAATTGGAAGTGATCTTTTAAAATGTAATCTCATAAGAGACATTTAAAATGCTCATGGATTTTGGTTTTGTGTATAGATTATAGAACTACCTATTGGACTGTAGTTTCAGATTCCCACTCTTGAAGACCAACTTTTTATACTTAAGTTAAAATAACCCCCAAGACACCAGCTCGAGTACTTTCCATTGCTCAGGGCTAGATGAATAGATCTTAAAAGAGCAGACACTGGGTCACCATGCACAAGGGGCAAGCTGATTCTGCCAATATCTTCACAACTAAATAAACCAGAGAAGGGAAGAGCAGCAGAATGTAGACACATGGAGGCAGGAATGTTGTCTGTCTTATCCTGTTCTTTCCCCAGTGCGTGGAAAGCCATTGGGACATGACAATCATTAAAAAATAACATGTAAAAGTAAATGAAAGAACTTCACTGGACGGTAAGCAGGAATTGCATGGAAACAATGATAACCTTATCGATGAGGTCTAGCAGACGCGCTATTTGTTTTACTGAGTTACAATTGACATATAACATTATATTAGTTTCAGGTGTACAACGTAATGATTTGGTATTTGCATATATTGCAAAATGATCACCACCCTAAGTCTAATTAACATCCACCTTGCAGATTCGTTATCAACAGGGCCATTGTAATAACGGTTATAAATTCAGGCCACAGCAATCAGAGCCAAACTTCTCGAGACCATTGTCTCATTCCTCACCTCTCATTTCCACTGCACTGTCTTCAGCCCTGTCACCCCACTGAACACTCTCTCCAAGGTCATTAATAACCTCCTTCTTGAAACTCACTTTTCTCAGCATAATAAGACTACATCCGCCTGCTTCTCCTCCTGCCTCTCTGGCTTCTTTGCGGAGTTTCTCTTCGGCCACCTGTTCTTAAATTGTAGTATTCCTCAGAGTTGTGTCCTGGGTCCTCCTCCTCTTTTCGGTACCTGTTCTGCCTTCAACTTCAGTTGTCCCTCAAATGCCAGCCATGCCCAAATCTTAACCTCTCTGATCTAGGCTGACCAGACATCCCATTTTAAACGGGACAGACAACAGTACTGTCCTGTTTCAAATGATACGATGGTCAGCTTAGTCTCCCTGGGCTAAATTCAAGGTGTCAGTGGGCTGACCATATGTCCCATTTTAAATGGGACAGCACCGTTGTTTTCTGTCCCATTTTAAATGGGACATCTGGTCAGCCTATTTCTATGGCTCTTGGAATCATCGTCTTCAAGGCCCCGCCCACGTGAGCTGGCTCCTGCCCACCCTCCGGCCCTTTCTCTCTGCTCTGCTCCAGCTGCACTGGGCCTCCTGTTTCTCATCCAGCCCCCTCCTGTCCTGAAACTTCTGCGCCTGCTGGCCTTGCCAGCCGAGATGCTGTCCCTCCCACTTCTTGCTAAGCTCACTCCTGAGCAAACCTAGTGTCGTTTCCTGAGGAAAACCTGGCCTCCCAGACCAGGCCACGCCCTCGCGTAAGAACGCGCTCTCAGAGAGCCCCACGCGTCTCCATAGCACTTTCACAATGAGGGTTCACTTGCCCGGTGTCTGTCTGCCCACCCTAGACTGTAAGCACCCAAAGACAGGGGCCGTGTTCTTGCTGACTGCTGTACCCCAGTGCCTAGCATAGTGCCTGGGTTGGAATAAGGGTGCGACAATTGTCGAATAAATGAACTTAAATGCCCACGGGCTCATAACTTTGGTCACTGATAATTTAGCTAGGTTCTTGTCCTTTTCGTCATTGTGTAGAAATCGGGTGTCTGTCACTCTTAACTCCCTGTGAATAACCAGGACAGGATCACTGAGCCCGCTGACGGCTGCATTATTTACGCCTGGAACAGGAGGGTTGTAGGGCGCGAACACCAATACAAAGAGTCCCTTCGGTCTGAAAGGAGCATCTGTGCCTTTTGATGGAAATGCAACCATGAAAATTAGATTAATAAGAGAACAAAAGCAGCTACACTCAGGTAATTCTAAATATGGCAAAGTAACAAAGGATTCTGTCACTGTGCATTTATGTATCTTTCATATGCAGGTCGGGGATTAAGAATCATGTTGCATGAAGCAAGGGACAGGCAGAAGTTCGTCAGTGATGTTTTATATCTTCGGGACTTGCAGCATAAGGTGGACTCTGAATATCAGGTAATTGCAGGAAACAAGAATTATCTTCCACTTCACTTACAGCATTATGGGAGATTTCGCAATACAGTATTAGCGTATGATAAACAGTAATACTTTGCTAAAATCCAAAACCTACCACTTACAAGCTGTATGACCTTGGAGAGCCGCTTTACCTCTCTGAGCCTCAGTTTCCTCATCTGTAAAATAGGGATAATAATAGTAACCACCTCATAATATTGTAGTGAAAATGGAATAACTTTTTTCAAGAGTATTTAGCACAGAGCTTGACACACAAACCTTGTCAGCAAATGATATTAGGGTTTAAATTTGATAAACCAGCTCTGAAGGAAAAAGACAGTAAAGAGTTAACTGGGTCACCCTACCATTTATAAAACAACATGGCCTTGCATTGTCATCCCACCAGAAGAAAGGTGGTTAACACATTCTATGACAAGCTAACTACTCGTTACCCTAGTTACAGTGTTTACATGCGACAACAAACCAGAGAGCCTGAGGAGTCATGATGCAATTACCCAGAGCTGGCATAGGAAAAACTTGCCAAACTGGGTGTGGGATTCTGGGAGTAGTTAGAAAGTGTCATTCAGCCCACCGGTGCTGGCGGAAGGTCAGCCCTCACGAACCCAGGTGGCATGTCCCCAGCCTTGGCTAAGGAATGAAAAGTACTCCTTCCCTAAGGAATACACAAAACTGCCGTTATCAGGTTTTTCTCCTGCTTAGCAATTTCAAATATAACTGAAACCTCCCAGGTCACCAAGGAAACCAGACCTATCTCAGTAACCTGATTTCTCCTGTATAACCCAGCTGAGCTTTGGGGCTGGCAATAGAATCAGCTGCCTCCTCCCAGACCTTGCCAGTACACCTACAATACTGTATACAGTTGATCCCTTTACTTATTTCTGTAAAATAAGTAAAAACATAAACATTCACATTGGTCATGCTGGGAGTCCATCTACTTTTCACAAAGATGCCTCCCCCACCCAGCCCGTGTTTCGAAAGACTTGTTTGAAATTGTCTCCAGAACAGGAGCATGAGATAATCAATCCTATTTGAGAGTCCCTGCCGAAAAGATCACAACTGTGTGGCTTGGAGCAGGTTTTTTGGGTTATTTTTTTTTGTTTTTTGGTTTTTTTTTGGTTGTTGTTGTCTAATCTCTGTTGAGCTTCTAATACTGTCCTTGTTCATAAGGACACTTTCAGTGCTATCCTTATAAATAATAATACTTAAGTGCCTACTATGTCCTGAACAAAGCCCCTTCTCTCCCAGAGTTCTTATTCTGGGATTGAGAGACTAAATGCACAAGTAAATAAATAGGTAAGATAGTTTCAGTTACTGATAAATGTAATGAGGCAGATAAAACAGAGGCAGTGGGGGTGGGACTGAAGCAGGGAATGAGGCAGAAAAGGCTGTGGAAGCCAATGATGGGACAGAGCCAGCTAGAGCATCTTGAGCAGAAGGAAAGCAAGTGCAAAGGCCCTGAGGCAGGAACTAACTTGAAGGAGTGGAGGAAACAAAAGACCAGAGTCACTGAAACACACTGACCATGGGGCCATATGGAAGAGGTCGACAGGGCCAGCTCACACCGAGTGTTTTAGGACAAAGCTGGATGTTTGGAGTTTATACTTACCACAGTGAGAACTGCTGGGCGATTTTAGCCAGGAGCGTCGCTTACCACAGTGAGAACTGCTGGGCGATTTTAGCCAGGAGCGTCGTATGATCTGGTCTACATTGTTAGACGATCTCTCTGGCTGCTGTGTGGAGAAAGGCCTGAAAGGGGCGAAAGAAGTAGCAGGAAAACTTTGTAAAGAAGCTCCTGGAGAAATTTAGGACGGTCATTATTATGGTGACTTGGGCCATGGGGGTGGCAAGAAGTGGTCCCACCCAGGAGACAGAAGCAGCACAGACGTCTTACTAATGGATGGAGCTGGGGAGCGAGGGAAAGTAAGGAATGCAGGATGACTCACTTCAGCATGGTCACCTGTCTCCCACCTCCCTCTGTTATCATCAGGACTGCAAATTTTTCTTTTTTTCAAACCTCCAGTACCCAAACTTTCAACACAGAATGCCTCTTCCCGTTTTACATTCACATGAAACAAGACAAAGAACCCACGGCCATCAGGTGAGAAGGCACTCAACACCTCCCCTTCTTTCGAGGCTGCACACCCATCTCGGCCTCAGGTCTCCGAGTCGAGGCGACGCTCTGCTCTACGTGCTGGTGCTCGGCCTGAGATCGCGGTCTGCGCCGCTCCGTCTCCAGCCCCTCTCCATCCAGGGACCTCTCATCTGCGTCTTTGAGATGTCCACTCTGCTTACTGGCCCGGCTCACAAACGTGTTCAAGCCTCTCGGTTGTAAGAACTAAACAAAGCGCTGTGTGGGGACCTTGTGTCCTTTTCTAGCCACAGCCCTGGCCCTTTCCAGGCTGCAGAGGTCCCCAGACAGGCAGCGAGCTGCGTTTCCAGTTCCACTCCTCCCCTTCCATCCATGTCCCTAACCCACTGCGGCCTGGCTGTCACCTCACCTCCCCTGAAACTGTTCCTGCCAGCAGCCAGATTGAGGGGACACCTTGTTTTTGTCTTTGGTTTCTGGAGCTTTAGCTGCCTGTGCCGCTATCACTCCTTTCTTCTGGAAACATTACGCCTTTGGCTTCCTGACGTCACACACTCCTGATTTTCCTCCTGTTTCTCTCAGTCTCCTCCCCACCTCACGAATGTCAATCCTCCAGGTTTCCAGCCTCCCCCCAATTTTCTTCTCATTCACAAGGTCTCTGTGACCCTTGTCATCCTGTCATACGTGTTAACCACCGCTCCTCCCAAAGCGTCAGAGTCAGGTGCACGCCTGCTTGCTGGACATTTCTATCTGGATGTCACATAGGCACCCCAAACCCAGCACGGCCTCCGTTACACTCGACGTGGCCCTGCTCCCGCCACCCTCTCTGTACTCCCCGTCTGAAGACAGTGACCTAAGCCTTCCCTGGCTCCTCCTCCTCCCTCACCACCCACATCCCACCAGTTACCACATCCCGCCATGCTCACCTACAAGCTCAGGAACTTGTGCCTTCCTTATTATCCGATTGCCACCACTCTGGTTCCAACCTCTGGAGCTTCCCTCCGAGGCTATTACAGTATTCTCATAACCGGTTCCCTTGCCTCCATCTTGCTTTCTTGAATCTGTCTAAAATGTACATTTGGTTACCAGGGGTGTCCAGTCTTTTGGCTTCCCTGGGCCACATTGGAAGAATTGTCTTCGGCCACCCATAAAATACACTGACACTAATGATAGCCGATGCACTTTTAGGAAAAAAAAAAAAGGTCCGTGAACAATTTCCATAGTGTTTTGAGAAAGTTCACGAATTTGTGTCAGGCCACATTCAAAGCCTTCCTGGGCCACATGGGGCCCGCGGGGCGTGGACGGGACCAGCTTGGGCCACGCGCTGGTGTGCACAAAGCCCCTCAGCCGTTCCCCGTCACTTACAGGCAGGTCCAAGAGCCAAGAACCAAGCCCAAACCTCAACTGCATCTCTAACCTCTGCCCTCGCCCCACTTCTTCACTCCCTTGACGAGGATGGGGAGGACCACAGTGTTCATTTAGCACCAAAGGGAACCTCTGTACTCCCATAGCACCTTTTTAAAAAAACCCAGCTTTATTGATGTGTAATTTACAAATGATAAAGTTCACCCATTTTAATTGTATAACCTACTAACTTTGAGTAAATTTTACCCAAAAATGCAACCATCACCATTACCGGTTGTAGAACACCTCCATCACTCCAGGACCTCAGAACCCTTCTCATGTCTCTCACATCACTTGTGGAATGACCTTTTGGGTGTCTTACACTTCTCTGTCGACCAAACACCTTGTCATTGATGAGAGCCGGTGCCACCTAACTTGACCATCAGCTCTGTTTATCAGACTTAGATGCAGCTGACTTATAACTATTCCTAAAAGTCAAATTCACCCTCACTGAGAATTTTTAAAGCCACTCACCACAAAGTCTGCAAAAAATAAATAGGGTTGTCTTTAAGGTGTTCTGAGTACTGTTGAAGTAACGATATTACAACCCACAGAAACTACTTCGAAAGGAACCATGAAGAGTTATATCACTTAATCTATCTCTTGCCTTATTCCAGAAAGGATTTAAAGTAGGCATTTAAGAATCAATGGCATGACTTCAATGGCCCCTCAATAAATCTCTCCATATATGACCTATGTGTATTTAGATAGAGGGGTACCTTGGTATTTGTTGTTAATTGGTTCCGGGAGGCAGGATGAGTACCAAACAAACGACAAGGACTGGGACAAAATGATCATGACAAAATGCATCAAGTACCAAATTCAACAAGTTTCAAAGCAGTCAAGCACCCAGGTGTGACTGTAACTTGCTAAGATAGGCTTTGTATTGGATGGATATTAAAACCCTGGGCCATCGATGAGCTTGGCCGGATTCTTGTGGAAATCCCAGCTTTTACTCACAGTGCAGTAACCTGGCTTGGTCACTCAGGTAGTCCCCGTTTTCAGGACACACAGATCGTGTAAGACCTAATCACTCGATGGGCCTCCCGAGTCGTACACACTTGCCACACACACCTCCTTCTGCCTGACTCGCCTTTCATGAACTGGCTCCAATGGAAGCCCTTAAAACCTCTCTCATGCACGACTCCTGCTACCCCCTAAAATATGCACCAAATCAGCAGTGCCTTTAAGGTCTGCGTGTCAGCAGCAGGAGAGGAGGGTTAAACCCACCCTGAGTTATTTTGCTACTGTTCCTCTCAGTGGCTGGGTGGGACCCTTTAAAAAAAACACAAGAGGAAATAAACATCTCTTGGGCATATTACATGCTATTTCAGAACCCGGTAACTAGTACATAATTACACGTCCTCTCAGAATTTGGCTCTGTGTCTTCAAGGGTGTTCATCCCGCACAGCTTTTTGCTTTTAGTCAAATGTGTTTATGTGACTTGAGGCAGAATTTAGCCATTGATGTCCGCTGAAAGCTGGCGAGGAAAACTACGCTGGGCATTTCGGAATGACTTTCCATATCAGATGTGTTCACGTGGCTGTCATCTCATGTCACTTACTCATCCCGACTCCTTCAAGTGCAGATCAAACTCCTGAAGGTTAGGCTCTAAACTGCTCAAGGGCATGGTAGGTGGCTGTGCCAGGTGGTGAGCGTTTGGAAGTGTCCACTCGGGGGGTCGAGGGAATGGAGGTAATTCAAGCTCCCTGCCCATGGGAGTCAGAAGGAGGGCCTCTGCTCTGCCCATGTCTGAGGCCTGTGTGTGTCTCCTCTCCACGTCTACGACCGGAAACTAACCTCCTCTGAGGGCTCTGTCACATCAAACGGCTTCTACACCTTTGATCACTTAACCTTAAAACTGCAGAACTTTAATGTCACCAGCGATGATTACAACCCCAAACTCTGGCTTATGCATGTTAGATGACAGGAACAACCACCAGAAAGAAGCGGTGGAAGGCAGGGGCAATTCCCACTCCCCAAAATGCATGCGGAGTTTGCGTAATGACAACCTTGATGGGGGCCCCTGTCGATTGAGCTATAGACTTGGGTCTTAGGACGGTGTTTGTCCCAGAACTCTGAGGCTGGGAAGTGTCCCCGTGGTACATGGGGGCTTTGTGAGGCCCCAGGAGCCTGGGTAAAGGAAGGGACTGACAATAAAAGAAACACAAGAAATGCTGAACATCCCTACCAATTCAGAAGCCTGTAATATTGAAGGAAAAGTGACTTACAGAGGGACCCTGAGTGACTAGAGCAGGATCTGCTCTGTTGGCTGCATCGGGGACGGGCAGGCTTAGGACACGTACCACTACTTCCGGGGCAGAAAAACAGAGAGAACCTCAGGCCTGGACAGAAAGACTCTTTCTTCTCTCATAACCAAGATCAGAGTCATGTTATTTGGCAAAGGTTGACTTTAGAAATATTTTAGTAGTAAACCAAGAAATGGGATTGGAAACAATTAAAAGCCTCTCAATGATGATGATGATGATGGTGGTGGTGGTGGTGATGGTGGTGGTGCTGCTGCTGATGGTGATGAGGATGAGTGCCTTTACTGAACACTCACCGTCAGCCCATCTCTCTGCTGAGCGTTTTACCAACAGAGCCTTGTGCTCTCCCAGCCATCTTACAGCTCGGGGCCATCTCATATCCCCCTCTGACAGATGAGGGAAGTGAGAATTCATGGCGTTAGTCAGCCCGCCCAAGGTCACGATGCTAGAAAGTGGCAGAGCTGGGGTTTGTCATGTTTACCAGTATTGAGTTACAGTGAGTCACAAAACCCACGTCATCCCCCACAGGCAGAGATGCACCTTCTGTGTTCTGCACCCACAGTGGTAGCTTCTGCACAGAAGGCAGCCTGATTGCGTGAGCTGTAGCCAGGGGGTGTGCTTGCGGCGGGTGGGGAGGGCGGCGGGGGGGAGCAACACCAAGGAGGAGTAAAGGAGGAAGCCCTGACTCTCCCAGAAGGAAGGAGTAAGAAGTTACCTGACACGCCTTCAATTTTGAGACTGCCCTCAGCCAGTTTTGTCACAGGGACAGAAACTTATTTATAGCAATCTAGCTCCAGGCGTGGGAAATTGAAAGGGGGATATTTTTAAAGTTGCAGGGTAAGGGGAGCCCCTCGTGACTACAAATAACAAGTCCATTCTTTCTCCTTATCCTACGGATTTCACACTCCTCTGTCTCCGTCACTTCAGGACCCCAAAGTAGAAACAAGTCAGCATCAACAACATTTACAGATAGCAGGAAAACTAGCCCCTGGGGTGAGGGGCAGAGTACGGCTGGATGCTTGCTGTTTCTAGGGCTGGAAAGCCTGGACTTGGCTGTGTCCCCATGTTCCTTCTCCTCAGCAAAGCTGTAACTTCTAGAGGGTTCACGTTCGTGTTACACAGAAAGATCAAGGAAAAAACAATTGAAAGTACCTATCGCCACTTGTTTGTTCTCCTGCCCCTCTAAGAGAGAAGGGCTGAGAGAAACTTGTTTTCCACATTGCAAACCATTCTATTCCTCATCCCCTTTTGGTAAAGAAATATTGAAGTCGAATGCATTCTTGGAGAGAATTTTCAAAAAACACTCAGCCCACAAGAATTCTGTTCATCCCACAAAATCTGCCTTGGGCCCGCGAGCATGTGCGAAGACTGGCTCCTCCACTTTCAGCCCATCAGCGTTTTCTCCTTGCGCCTTTAATAGCGATAGGTTAGGACAACCGCGTCCTCGGCCGCTTAGAGAAGCGCCTCCAACCCAGGCTCCTCCCCAGCACCCGCTCTGAGCTCAGGTCATCGGAAAAGGGATAGAAAAAGAGGCTGAGACCTGGCTGCACTTCACTAAACTCTCCAGCTCACTGACTCTCTGGTGTTTGTTTGTTTATCTTATTTGGTATAGTTTACTGTCCAGTATTTTTTGACTTTCCTTGTTTAAATCATTTATGAAAACAAATACTGCCCAAGATTTATTACAATGGCTCACTCTCTATATGGCATAGATTTTGGAAATAAAATTAACTGTGGGACAGAAAAAGAAAAAAGAAAACCCCAACATTGCAGAGTACTCTCCCTTCCAAGGGAGTTCCAAAGGGGCTGAAACGGCGCATTTCTCTTGGGAATGAGGCTGTCACTGCGGCAGGTGACCGCCTGGCCACCGCGCTGGAGCCTGGAGGCCAGTGCGCAGTGGAACCAACTCCCTGGCCCCAATTCCAAGTGGGAAATGTGTGGTTAATATCAGGTCATTTCTATTCTTAACCTTGTCACGTACTATTAGGCTTCCCTCACACAGGAAACCCTGGAAAGTCGTCCTGCATCACAGAAGGAGATGCATTTCTAACGGAGGGGGATAACGCCCGGGGAGTATTTCTTAGTCCAGACAGGAAGGAGGACATGTCAGGCCTCGCGTAGACACAATACTCTTCCTCTTTCTACCACGTTTCTTTACTGTGGCCGTGGATAACTTGGCCCTGGCAGGGCGATGTTGAATTCAGTCGCTGGCTCTACAAGTATAGAAATGCTCCAAGAAGGTTTACTGTTTGGGGAGTGGTATTTAAAATGTCAGTTGAAACCCCCATAGCCCACAATATCTTGGGGTTTGTTCAGTCCCTGTACTGGAGGAGAAATATTGTGGTTCTAGATTTGCTTTTAATTTTGTTTTAAAAAGTTATTTTATTTTTATTATTTTGCATTTGGGGATTGATATGTTCCTCCAAAACAGCAACAACAAAAATGTAGCTCAATTAACATTAAATGCTAGATGTTGGGGGATTCAAATGATAGGAAGTGGTCCTGTACCCTTGGTTCTCACTGATCAGTGGAAGAAACAAGTAAACACAACAGGGAAAAAGCTGCAGAATCCAAGCTCTGTATGTATAGAGGAGCAAGTAGTTTGACCTGGGGAAGAAGAGCGAGGCAGGGGAAACTTAAGAGATGCCACCGAGGGAGTTCCCTGATGGTGCAGTGGCTTAAGGCTTCGGTGTTGGCACTGTCAGCGCTGCAGCCTGGGTTCGATTCCCAGTCAGGGAGCTACCCACATACCAAAAAGAAAAAAAAAAAAAAAAAAAAAAAAAAAAAAAAAGAGATGCCACCGAGCCAGTTCTTAGCTGACCGGCAGGATGTGCCAAGAGAACCTCCTTCGAAAGGCATTCTAAGTAGAAGGAACAGCACGTGCTGAAAGGTCTCAGGCGCGAACACTCTCAGCCTGCAACCAGGGTGTGGGCCACGGGGATACAGTGGAGGGAAGCAGGCGCTGTGAAGGGGAAGAGACTGGAAAGAGAACTAATATGGCGCCTTGGGTACATCCTTCCTGGAGGAGGCCACTGTTGGGTCAATACTTGACAAAATGCCTTTCTGTGTGTTTGTTGTTTGAGTTCATTAAAGTGATGACTAATCTTGTTGATCTGGCATTTGGGGCGAAGGGAAGAGAGAGTGAAGCCTGAGTGGGTGCGTTCACCCCGGGCCTGATGAACGGTGGGGGTGCGCGTGCATCGGGTATTCCTGTTCTTCACAACAGGGAGGTGCGGCTGTCACATCGAGTCACAGACCTAAAACAAACACACAACAAGAGAAAACGTATTTTGTTCTCCAGGCGTGTCTGAGACGACAGGAATACCGAAGAGACCCAAATGAGAAGGATCGAGATCAGTTTGGGGGACAAGAGACAAATTTTGAGAGATCCCAGTCTTCGAGCAGATCGTCTCCCAAGCAGGTACTTAGAAGAACTCGGGGAGACATTCTCCCTCTGGGGGGTGCGTGCGTGGGTGTGTGTCACTTAGGGAAAAGCTGACTCCAAAACAAGATGCTGAAGAGTCCTAAAGGTCAGGGCAGGGAGCGACAGGTGCAGGGGCCCCCATGCTGGCTGGCTCCGACCCCCGGGCTGGGCCACGCTCTGCTTTCCCTGAGGTCTAACCCATTGCCTTGGTCAGTCTAGTTTTCATTTTAAATGAAGAGAGTAAACTGCAGTAGTAACTGCACCGTATAGTAACTGGCAATTCAAATGGTTTTGTCTAGGAGGATAATAGATATCGGCCTCACGGAATAGTAGTGTGAGAATGATGGTATCAGGAGTAGTAGTCGCCATGGTTTGAGTGCTTACAACGTTCCAGCACTGTGCTAAGCACTTCACGTGCACTAGCTCATTTAATTTTCCTAACTCTCTAAATATTTGCCTCATTTTACGGAGGAGAAAACTGACCCTTAGAAAGGTCAGGAAACTTTGCCTAAGACTTCACAGCCAGTGTGTGGTACAGAGGAATTGTGCTCCGGGCAGTGGGACCCCACAGGAGTCCACTGAGCTCTGCGATCGTACTTCACGTGCAAGATCTCATCTGCATACGAATTCTACTCGCCCTATGTAAGCTCAATACCTCAAGCTGCATTCAACACCGGTTGTTAGCATGGTGAATTGATTTACGATGAGTAATAGGCCTTTTATGAATTCTTATTTAATATTTTATGCCTGAAATATCCTCTAGAGGATGGACTCTCTTCTTTTATCAGTGGTGTGGACCCCTGAGATATATCCTGGATACCTGATATCAATCAAGTTCTTGTTGGGATTTCTTCTTTAATCTAGGATGTTCACACTGTGGTTATTTAATGTTCAAAAGATACCCCCAAACGTCAATGATTGATGTTTATGGATGTAGCTGTATCCCTGGGAGAGATCTATACTTGCTATTAAGGAATATACAGTCACACGATAAAATATTCCTCCTCACGTCTGAGGGCGAGAGAGACTATCTCACCTTGGTGGCGACACTGAGAACATGTCGCCTGGATTTTTTCCCATTACTCAAGAACTAAATGTAAAGGGACAGGGACACAAGTATGTGGTGATGGAGAGAAACCTGACTCTGGGTGGTGAACACACAACGCAACACAGACGATGCACCTGGAACCTATGTAACTGTTACTAATCAATGTCACCCCAATAAATTTAACAATAAAAAAAGCACTAAATATAATTTAATCAGCCTGATGCTGATTAAACTTAGGGAGTGAGATTAATCCAAAAATTAAATCTAGTTTGACTAGAACAACCCGTTCTTAGCATTAAGATAACTTCTCAAATTTTTGCACTTAGAAACAAAAATCAAGGACAGATAAAAAAAAAAAAAAGTAATGTAATTTATGTCAAATGGTAGCGTGTGGCAGCCTTCCTAGTTTGTAATCACTAAACAATGGGCAGCTGGGTTCTTCTATTTTCATGCACAGTTGCAGCCGTTTCATAGGGCATTACTCATGCGTTTGGGATACTCTAGGACTTCAAGTTTCATGCTCCTCTCTACAAATTTTGTTTGGGGGACCAGCTGGTGACAGGTTCCTGTAGTTCCCTTCTGCGTGCTCTAAAAATCATTCATTCTTTAAATCATCATTGCAAGACAACTCACACCACATCTAAAAAAGGACATGGCTGTACAAGTAAATGAAATTATGCAATAAAGACAAAACTATGTGGTAAAATGTATAAAACTGGCCATTTCTATTCTAGAGGAAATAAGTTTTTAGGTCTGTACTCTGTCACTGTACCTCACTATGTCAGAGACCTCAAAATGGCATTAGTTACATAATCCCAGTTCTTTCCCAGATAACGATATCCCCAGGGTTTGCGTCTTGGTTGTACAAGTGCCTTCAAGGTCAGTTCTTCTCTATCAAGAAGAGTGACAAAATCAGCATTTTCTGCAGTGAGGTTCACCTCTGCTTGGCTTTCTATATTACAGGTATTCTTAGGGGGACACCGGAGGATTTGCCTCTGGACACCAAACCGTAGGAAGGGCAGAGTGAGAGAAGATGTCACTGAATGCATCCCTCTCAACAGCCATGTGACTTGTGGGCTCATGGCATGGGTCCCTCCTGGCTTGATCCTCAGTACGAGGGAAGCCAGCAATCCCGTATGAGACTCAAACCAGATCCTGGAAATCCTCAACCCCAAGGACCATGGGTTGGTTTGGGGAATTCCCTTCCCATGTTTGGACCCCTTAGAAAACCTGTTGTTCTTCACCCTTCATGGCCTGTGCCTGCCCTGCTGGATCGCAATTCCAGAGGGAATACGGAACTTGTCACACCTCTTTGGGCAGCCTCCCCCATGGCAGGCAGGTCCTGAGCTAGTCTCCCGGAAGGGAATGAGAATGCTGGCACCTCCCAAAGGGAATCCAGGCCAGACTGCTCCGGTTTCCAGAGCTCAGGGGATTGAATGTCACATCGGGCACTAGAGTGCACAAAGTCCTTAGTCAGTCAGAAAAGGGAAGGAGAAAGAGACAGCTCCATGAATGGTGGAAACCTAAGCCAAGGCCTCCTCCCTAGGTGCACGTCCCCGAGTAATTTCCTTCTAGAGATTGCTGTGGCTGAAAACTCTAAGGAACGTGTTGCCTCTGATTTCTGAAGCCAAGTTCACTCTCTGGTTGAGTGGGTAGTATGAAAGTGGATTGCTTAATTCATGGAAATTTCCTCTGCTGTATAGTCACTCCGTGAAGCATGCCACCACCAAATTTTGACACATATTACAATTTCCATCACTTACTTATTCATTCCTTAACCCAATCTGATTGTCACAATTCTGATGGTGTTGGAATACGTGAGGCATTTTAGCATCAAGTAACAGAGCCAGCCTCATGTCCAGACACCCACCCCATGGAGTCAGACCCCCAAATGCACAGTTAACATGGTGGCCACTCCATGTGGCACAACCTCCTCATTTGGACCAGTGGCTTTAACCTCTGGTTAGGCAGAGGTTGTGTTAAATCTAAATCCAAGATAAAGCAATAGCTATCGAGCCTATGCTGAAACGTTCTTTAAAGTGGTACCTCCCAAACACATTTAAGTGGGTGGTGCGGCACAATAAAAAGAACACTTACCGTCAAGGGCCGGCTCTGTCCCTCATTACAGTGTGAATTCAGGCAAAACCACTTTACTTCTGAGCACTTCAATTTCCCATCAAGGAGATACACATTATTATGCTTCTCTCATGGGATCATTCTGAGAACAAGTGAGACTTTTAAATGTCACACTAACATTAGATCGCTTTATAAATTGCCTTGGTGTCCAGCTATGCTTGCAAATGATGCTCCAACAGGTATCAGTGGAAGTGCAGGTTCTGAGGGTTCTAGAACACCTTCTTTCACCTCAGCTCAGCCCCAGGCCACATCTGTAAAAGCCAATCTAATGTAGCAACTTAATTGAAGACCCCTTTCGAAGTTACATACAACACCGTGAACTATTTAATCACACTAGAATTTAACAGAGAAATAAACATAACTGACTAGAAGCTGGATGATTTAGTAAACTAAAAAGCAAAGCAGTCTCTCAACACGAGCAGGACACCGTGTCCCCGGGACAGCTGCTGGCCTCGAGGAGCCAGCTGTGATTGACAGGGGCACCAGGATCTTATACCCTCTCAAACCTTCGCAGAGAAGGGACACAAGCCCTGATTTCCCCATAGAAAATGATGACGATGATCAGCCCTGCGCCTGGGGGACAGCATCCTTCAGTGAAGAGACATATCACGGTCCCTTCTCGTCTTCCAAGACCCTGTATCCTTGCTGGAAGGGACACTGTTCCACATGTACAAACCTCAGGGGACTGAGGGCGTGTTGTCAACTGCATTTACTTCGTTGGCAAAGCAGGTGGAGACCAGCTCTGTTTTTCAAGAGCACTGTTTGCTCTGCTAATAAGAGTAGGATTATTGTCCTTATTTACCATCAGCAACTGAACGACTAAGGACACAGACTCCAGGTCACAGGGACCCAACGTGCCACTGCAGGAGGCGGGATTGCGGCAGCAGCTGGCTCTGCCCCAGGCCTGGCTCAGTGGGATGTTTACATCGGTGACATCACCTGCATCTCCCAGAAAGCCAGGTGAGCTGAAGGCTGAAGGCAGTTACCCAGCATAAACATTCTCATTGTTCTGTCCATGATAATCCATGCCAACTTTGAAGGTTAAAAACTAAAGCCTTTTCAAGGGACCTGCAGTGGTTTACAAAGTCAGCACACCCATCCATACAGGAAGGCAGCAAAAGTCTCAAACTGTGTGGTCCAATACAGTGGCCACTAGCCCAGGGAACTCTTTAACTTTAAATGGAAGTGAATTAAAATAAAATTTTAAAAATTCCTTTCTTACTCTCGCTAACCACATTTCCCGTGCTCAGGAGCATGTGGCCACCACACTGGACCACGCAGATACAGACAGTGTCCATCACTGCAGGGACAGCCCGGCTTCAGATTGCAGTCAAGTTCAAAACGCAAACAAGACAAGACCCGATGGGCCAGGAAGGGGTTTTGTTTCCCAGAAGCTGGTCCCGCACAATCCACAGCACAGTGCTTTGCACTGCAGCTCCGGCTGGCTCGATCTGCATCTTGTGGTTTTTTAACAACTGGGTGTATTTGCATGACTCCTTTCATTACCTATTTATTCAGCCTACCCCACCCGTGAAACCTTCAGCTTCTCCTCTTTCAAACAGCTTCGGGGAGTTGTTCTCCCATTAATCTGTCAATGTCACCCTCCCGACACCCTTACCGGTGTCATGAAAGCAGCCAGGGCTTAGCACATGGCATATGCATTCCATGAGTCACACTTGTGATTTTCTCTTACCTCTACTTGCCTGTTGTCAGATTCCTGCGGGTCAGGCCCCCCTCCTTGCTGTCCCCAGGCCCGGGTGTGCGGATGAGGCAGGTCACAGACGCGCACTCGGTTCCCGACTGCCAAAGGGCCCGCCCTGGGAGGCTGTGAGTCACCTCCGGCACCTGGCCTGGGGTCCGTCACCGCCGCCCTCTTGACTCCGGCTCGGATTCCGCGCCCTCGAGGTGCACCTGAGTAATGGTGCACCTGAGTGATGACGCGGCCCTGCACGCCGCACCGCCCGCCGGAAGTGGACGTCACGGGGCGGGGACGCGCACGGTCTGACCGGCGCGGATCGGTGGGAGTCCGCGCGCGCCTGTTTTCCGCTGAGCCGTCGGTCTGTTCCTCCCTCGGCGCGTCCCGCAAGCTCCCCAGACTCACGACGCTGAATGCACCACCATCCCTTCCTGAGTCTATTTCTGCCCGAGTCAGGATTCCGGAAGGTATCTCAGACGCCTCCGCCTCCCGCTTCACAGGACTCCAACAGCAACGCTGGACGGTCCTCGGTCTCCTGTCTCCAGTCTGTGCCCCAGCGCGCCCTTTCCAGCGTGCTTCGTGTCCCTCGTCCTCTTCCTTTTCCAGCCAGTCTTCCAGGCCGCAGAGAGAATGATCCCTCTAGAAGCAAACTGGATCATGTCACTCCATTAAAAATTCTTCAGTGGTTCCCCGTTGTCTTTGGGATCAAGTTCAAGTACCGCAGAGAGATACTCGAGGCCCTTGATGGCCCAGCCCTCACCTCTGCCGGCACGTCTCCTGGGCAGAGTTTCCAGGGCGTTTCCCGAGGGTCAGGTGACTTTGCTCGTGTCCTTCCTTTGTATTCCCGTAACACGCTGTGGACTCAGACGTACCTTGAAGTGCACCTTCCTCTCTGCCTCCTGCCTTAGGCTGGGAACGACTCATTGCCAATGACCATGGTGTAAGAGGAGCTCAGTGAGTGTCTGATGGCTGACAGTTGCAAGAGTGTTTTAGGAATCTGCACACGTGGAAGTCATAGCAACAGAGACCTAACAGCCAGAACAGGGATCCTCACCCTGAGCGAGGTCAGAAAGGGATGCTATGGCTTGGATTAGTGACTGCCCCCGACCTGGCTTGAAATTAGTGTGAGCTGGCTCGTTGGGCCAGCCTGCCAGCATGCATCGGCCAGTTTGGGCTGAGAGATCAGTCAATTACAATCAACGATTTGGAAGCCTTTGCCCTGGTGGTGACCAGAGTAACCAACTAAAGACGGCATTCTTGTCATGCCATGCCACTCTGCAAAGGGGTAGATGGCTTCTTTAAAGCTCTGATGGCTCCTTTTGTCACAGGTAGGCAAGAACACAAAGACGTAACAGCTAGGTGGCAGCTCTCTGTACACCGAGGATACTCGGAAGGGCCCACAGCCGACCAGGATTCACTGTATTTTATAACGGAAGTCCTCTTGCTGTGACTGGACATTCTGCCAGATAGCCCACCAGACTGCATTGGCTCTTTCTTTGATGACAAGATTGTAGCTTAATTGGAATGCCTGGTATGCCGGCCCCTCTGCGGGCAAATCAGGATGCCGGAGACCTTCAACGGCATGCACGGAGCAAACGAATCATAACTGTATCTTTAGCAGACCAGCAGCGCCTCTGTCTCCTTGGTTTCTGCGTTCTGTCTGAGGTCCAGTAGGTAGTTTTAAAATAGGGCACAGCAGTAAAATGGGGCAACTGTCAGTGTAAATTGCAGCTGCTTCCAGAATGTCGTCCTGCCTTTTCCAGCAGATAAGCAGCACAGCCTGGAGTCAGTCCTTCCACGGGGTGATTCAGCCACGTGGCCGGGTGGTACGAACACCAGTTGTTATCCTAGCTCAGTGAGATTGCCGGTGCCTCTGACCCAAAGAGGTCCCTGTGTTAATTGGACCCAGCGGCTCGGAAATTGCATGAGCGAAGATTATAATGAGGAGGCTTTCCCCGCACTGTATGTGGCGCCATGCATTTCCATCTGCTACATTTTATTGAAAATCCCCGTTTAAAAAAAATAGTTCCAACTGATTTTTAAAACCAAAAAACTTGTTAAAAACCAATTCAAATTCAGATATCAGAATTTTAAATGTTTTTCATTTCAAGGTATCATTATCATTCAGTGCCTACCTGGCATTAAACATGATTTATAACGTGCATGAAGTACAACATACTGCAGCCTTCCTTTGTTTTGTTTTTATATCACTTTATTCGGTAAGGAATTATAAACCCCGGTGTCCAAGACACTGCCTTAGGGGCCGTGGGGACATGGTAACGAATAAACCATACCCCAGCCCTCGGGTAGTTCGCAGTATTGGTGAAATAAGATGTTACTCAAATGCCTGCAGTTCACGACAGTAGCTGATGAGTGTGAGAAACCTGGGAAAGCTTCAGCAGATTTTCAGCTGGTTCCTAAGGCATGGACAGGATTTGGGGAGCTGAGGGAGGGCCGACATTGCCGGTAGAAGGACGAGCCTCGGTCAGGCAGAGGTGGGCACATTTGGAAAAGGGTGAGCCGTCTGGTCGCCCTGCAGCACAGGAAATGTGCTTCAGCCCTCTTTTCAGCACCCCCCTCCCCGATTCCTCCTGCACCCCTTCCTTAGGCTCCGAAGGCAGGGGGGTGCCCTCCTCCTCCCCAGTGCTGTTCCCAGGGCACTGCTCCCCAGGCTCTGTGGGAAGCACAGGCCCACGGAGGCGAGTGCTGGCTGATTCCATGCCCCACTCCCGCCATCACTTCATTCCTGTTGTCTCCTGCCCACTCTCTCGTATGCAGAGAAGACTCAGGCGATGGCTCTGTCTCTGTTCGCCCCATCTCCTGCCCTCCCGCCGCAATCCTGATGACTTCAGCATGTAGCTGGATAATCCAGCCACCGCACCCCACCTTCTCAGCCCCCGATGCATCCTAAGTGCCCCCTCATTTCACGCTGCCACCCACCCGCCACAACGGCACCTCCTGGACTGCGTCACCCACCGAGGGTCTGCACCTCCCAAACCTGCTGATCACCCGACCGCCAGCCGTCCAGCTCTCCTGCTCATCCGTTTCTACTCTGACACTTCTGCCACCCCTTGCGGAGCTCTGGTTCTTTGGTTTCTTCTTCTTTTGCCCTCTCCTTGCCCTCTCGGACTGACTTTCCCTTCCTAAGCAGCCTGGATTCCCTGCTCGATCCTCTTAATGATTCCCTTGCCCCTTGTTTTTGTTTTGTTTTTCATACCTCTCAGGCAAAATCCCACCCATCCCGAGTCTCTGGGCCTGCACCCAGGCCCCTGGTGACAGCGGGAGAAATGCCACCCAACTTGGAAAACTGGTGCCCCTGAACGATCACAGCCCCCGACGGCCTGCAAGTCCCCAGTGCCGCCCTGTGTCTCTGGTCTGCTCTCCCTTCCCCTCTGAGCCTTCTGTTCCCCAGTCTTGCGCCCCTAGGTCCAAGGCTGCCCAGCCCAGCCCCCGCCTTGCTTCCGCACTGCTCTCCCCTCATCCCCCGCTCCCGACCTGTGCTCGGGCTCCTCGAGCCTCCCCAGCATTTCATCATGATCTAAGGTCTTCTACAAAAAAAAAAAACAAAACGCCAACAAAACCCAACAGCCCTTCCTTGATCCCACGCCCCCTCCACTTCTCTCTTCTCCCTCACAGCCAAAGTTCTCAAAATAATTATTTACACCAACTGACTCCAGTTCCCCACCTCCCACTCCCTCCTCAGCCCACTCCAATCTGGCTTCCACACACGTCATTCCGCAGAGATGGCTGTTCGCCCAACGACTTCCCCGTCTCCGAGTGCAGCAGGTCCCCCTCGGTCCCCACCGGGCCGGACCTCTGGGCAGCCCTGACTCGCCTGGCCACTCGATCCTGCTCGAAACACCGCATCCCTGAGCTTCTGCAAAGCCCCGTTCTTCTCCTGGCTTCCTCCCGGGTCTCCTCCTCCTCCACCCAGGCCTGGAGTCCTGGAACCCCTGGAGGCTTCCTTCTGTTCCCCCTCTATACCTGGAGGCTTTCGCCTGGTTTTGTACCACAGACCTGCTAGGCTGGTGAACGCTCTAGATCCTCAACTCAGATTAATATTTTCAACTGTATAAAATAAGATGCATCAGCTTTCAAAGGACACCTCTTTTAGTGAAACAGTCATAAAATTATTTTTGGAAGCCCGTGTTTCAGTAATACATGTGCGTCTTTATTAACACATTAAATAGCAAGTGATGGGCGGAGAGCGGATTCTGAGACATCTGCAGTAAGTGTAACAAAATGTGAAAAATCTGTGATTTCTATTGGTGACAAAGTCCGGGTGCTGCTAATACCACGTGGTTCGTCGCCGCGTTCGTAAATGAAAGCTACGCCCAGATTTCAGTTGGAGGTTACTGGAAATAAAGGTCCAATTCGTCCTTCCCAGCCCAGTTCACGTCCCATCCCCAAGAAGCCCTGCTCTACGTCCTTCCTTCCGGTCAGTTTATCAAGATTTTAACCGCCGAAATCAAGTGTTATCTGCCATGACTCCCACCCCTCCATCTCCAACTCCAACCCCGCTTCCGACATGCAGACCCGGACTGCGGGTTGCTCTGCCGCGATGCCCCCCGGGCGTCCCCGGACACCTCCAGGCCTGGCCCGCGGCTGGCGCTCGCGGCGGGCCTCCCTCCTCCTCTAGCGGCCCAGAAGCGGGCGCCCTCCTCCTCACCGGCGGTCAGCGCACCTCCCAGTCCGGCGCTTTTAGGTCCCCATCTCTGTGCTCTTCCCTGCTGTTACCTGGCGACGTGACCGCAAGTAGAGTCGAGTCCTCTCAAGACTCTTTTCCTGCCCCCAACTCCCAGTGTCCCTGTGCAGGTAGGGTGACACTGACAAACGGAACTCAGATCCCCTCACCCGCCTGCTTTACCCCCTTCCGTGGCTTCCTGAGGCCTTCCGGATGGGAACCCACACGCATGAGTAGCCAACCAGACCGCGAGAGCTCTGGCCCCCCGACTGCTCCGCTTCCTCCACGCTGGCTTTGGGTGCGCCCGCGTGCCAGGCCACCTGCTGCTGAGGGGCTTTGCACGTTGCTGCTCCCACTCCTTGCAACACTCACCCCACCTTCTTACCATGCCTCGGATCTCAGCCCAGGCCACTCCTCCGGGAGGATTCCCCAGCTGCTCTCTCCCCGCCCCCAGATCCGTACCCCTCTACCCTGCCTTCTTCCAGCTGTCCACACAGTCCTTAAAAAAAATGTACTAGGTGACTTGGAATTTTACCTTTATTTAGTAATTGTGTGATTAAATTATCTGCCTCCCCACCTAGACTAGCTCTGTACGGATCATTAATCAAAACAGAAAGCCAAAAAGACGTGCTGGGACATTTGGGTCTGAGTACGATCTACATGTTGGATAATGTGATCACTGGGGAAGGGACTTCAGGGTACAGCTAGTAGCCTCCATTACAGTCATCAAAAAGGGGTCTGAAAGAATACAGCCCGAGCTAGTCACGGTTTTTATTTCAAGGTTAATGGGGGTTCGAATGTTTTAAATTTTCTTTCTGCATGTCTTTATTTTTCCATTATGAACTGCGTTTCTTTTGTAATAAAGAAAAGAATTACACTTTACCAAAAAAAGCCACTGAACCTACAAAAAGAGTATTTCGCGGGCACATTTGCGGGCTGTTCCGCTTTCTCCCTCTGAGAGAAACAGCAGGCTCATCTCAAATGCCACAGGAGCCTTTTTCTACTCAGAAACCTTCCGCCGGACCCCATTCTCTATCACCTGAGTCATCTTTGCTTGAATCTCTGAGCCCCCCACCCTCTGAGCCCTGCCCCCCCACCATCCAGCTTGACTTCTCCTATCTCCTCCCCACACCCTCTGCTCTGACCACTCGCCTCACTGTCTGAGAATCATGCCACACCTGTCACTCCCTGTGTGGCCTCCAGCCTAAGTCAGTTCCTACACATCCTTCAGGTCCCAGAAACCACCACCTCCTTCAGGAAGCCTCCCTTGACTTCTCACCTTTTTCTGTGAGTTCCTTTGGAATTCAGAATTGGTGACACCCAATTTAACATTATCACTTAATTCAATGTTACTTCTGCATTTTGCTAGTCAGTAGACTCTCCATTAACTGGAACTCAAGCAACCGGCAAAATGTTTTTGCCGGTTGCCTGAGATTTTGCCAGTTGCCTGAGAGTGTCGGCTGCTTGAGCTCTGGTTAACGGAGAGTCTGCTTACATTCATCCGGCACCTACCAGTGCCTGTGGGAGCTGGTTAACCGAGAGTCTCTCCCGTTGCAAGTCTTGTTTTTGTATTCCTTCGTAGTGCCTAGCACGGGGTTGAAGACATAGTAGACGTATACTTCTCAATTAATTCCCATGTTTTATGAACTATTATTTTGAGTAGGAGGTATTTTCAATGAGAGTCATTTGATGGCCAAGTCTTTTGTGTTCTTTAGGTGCTTCTCCCAACTGAAAGGCGAATGTGAATTCAAATAAATGAAGAAGAAGAAATACACTGTAGCAAAACACTACTCGAAAAATACCCAACTGAGGTCCATGTCAATGGGCTACGAAACACTACACTTCAGGGTTCACATTTTTAAAATCTGGCCACTTTCTGACCACATACCAGCTCCTTGCCCACTGCCCACCACACAAAACTCCATCCGAGAGAATACCACACACACCCGCCCTCGAAATATGAAAATGCACGGTCAGCACCCATGCAAACAAGACAGTGATTTCCACAGCACACAAGGGCTTAATCTGCATTATAAGAAACACCTCGCAAGCGTCAGAAGGCACATCAGGTTTTGCCATTTTGGCAGCTTGCAGCTCGAAGTTTCACCCAGAGGCCATTCCATAGTGGGTGCGACAGCAATCATGAAGCAAGGCCCAAAGTCTCCCATGCCTCCTTCAGAGAGCAGACCCAATGAGTATCAAATATTATGAAGACTGTGTCACTCAGGCCACTCTTGCTCTCCGATCAGTGTCTCGGGTCATTCCAGCTTGCTAGCATGAGAATCAGAGAGGAGGAGGCAGGCAGAAGAGACTTCTCCACAGAAATCAGTAGCAGAGATGGGCTCCCATGGGATTTATGCACGTGGCGGCCCAGCTGACTCCGAAAAGCTCCTCGTGGCAAATGGAGAACAGGGGCTTCCACTGCTGACCCCAGAAGCCATGTCTTCAGGTGGGTTAAGCAGAAAGTGGGTAAGCAGCAGTGTGATTCAGGTGGGTGCGACCTGAGTCGGAAAAAACCCCAAAAAACCTCAAAGTCAAAAAGGTCACTGATCCCTGTTCTTTATTGCTGTTCAAGTTTACAGTTCTGATCAGCTCAGAATTGTCCTGAACATGTGAAGGACTTTGCTGTTTTAGAGGTTTTTTTTTAGACCCGGGAAAATATAGCTGGCTTTGTGCTACAGCAACACTCGGTGTGGAACATAACTTTATACTTCTTGAATACCTAAGGGTATCCATCCTACCCAGAATGCTATTTATACAAGCTGCCCTCAATTCCTCCAGGCGGTTTTTTTGTTTGTTTGTTTGCTTGAGGCACAGTTGAAGGTGGACTTTGGGAACAGTACTCATTTGCATCCAGAGTGCCTTGGTCACCCTTGCCCTGTCATTACTGTTTGAGTATCAAGGTTCACTGCCTTGATCATTCTCTTTCATAATCTCATGAGACTACATTTATTTCAAATGTGATAAACGCAGCGTCTTTCTCTGGCCCCCACCTGGCACACTACTCTTTTTCTCTTCTCTCTTATTCACAGCAAGTCAGGCTCTGATCTACAGTGTGTCATAAGACCCGCTAGGCTCAGCCATCCATCACGTGACACACGGCACAAATGGGTTTTGTATGCATCAGTCTGAATTGAGGAGCACGCCCTAGGGGGCCGGGGGGCAGGCATGGCAGCTGAGAACCAGTTTCCTGGTTCTTGGACATGAGTCATCAGGCCAGAGTTGGAAACGGACTTGTCTTTTCTATCCCTGACTGCTTTCGGTCCCTCGCTCTCAGGATCATCGCTGTCCATTGTCACCTTGTCATTTCAGACTCAACGCTGTTAGGTCCCAGTTTTAAAAATCTAGTCAGGCTCACATCCCTGAGGAAATGGCTCCCCATCTTTTAGGAGGTCTAACGAGAACCCTTGTAATGTTACTAAGTTATTGCCGCAGTGCCCTGTACCCCTTACATTCCCCAGTGTGAGTCCTTCTCTGAACTTTTGAGAGAGCCTAGCTTTGGGCAAGGTTATATCTGCACTTTAATATGGATGATGCCAGAAGCACAAGTTGGGAATCTTTGGAAAATGTTTAAGTTCAAAAATAATATTCCAGAAAATGATTTTGAAAATAAATCTGTTTAGTTAACATGGCTTTATTAGGACTTTGTCATCACATTACCAACAGAGAACTTAAAAGTCTACACATGTATTATGGAGTTTATAACGGGGGGTTATTTATTTATTTATTTTCTGTTTTAGGCTTTGATTTTGAAAGACAGAACTGGTTTTCTTCCCCCAAAGAAATAGCAATGTACTACTGCCTCCACCTCCAGGTGACATTTTAACTTCGGAACATATGGGGGAAGAAACGAAAGTTGTAATTACTGTTCAGAGTTACAAGAGGAAAACACATAGTTTTAAAATCAACTTTAAATCAAAATAATTTATTATCGTTCCAGAATTTTTAAGTGTTGTTAAATATTTGCCATTAGAGTTTTACTGTATGGAAGAGAAGTTGTGCCATGTTTTCTTAAGAGGAGATCTATTTCAACTGGCTATAAGACTACCATAAATTATACAGCCTTCAGGAAAAACCTCAAGAGTCTCGTATAAGAACAGACCCACCTCTCTGTTCATATCTCTTTGGAATAGGTGAAAATCCAATAGAAGTTTTCACTGGGGCTTTTGGTTTTGGTTTCAGCAGTGGGTAGTTAATGTTCAGTAGTTAGCTGGTTAATTTTAAAGATGGCTGAACAGGGGTTCCAGTCAAGATGAGGGAATTAGGTAAACACTGTGCTTGACTCCTCCCATGACCATATTAAAATTACCACTAAATTATAGAACAACCAACCTGGAGAACCATCCAAAGACTAGATGAACTGAAGTTTCACAACTAAGGATATAAAGAAGAAGCCACCTCAAGACTGGTAGGTGGGGTGAGAGGCAAGACAGGCTGGCCCCATCCCCATGTGTGGTGGTTGAAAACTGGGAGGAACTTTATGGCTGCAGAGGCCCCCCTGAAGAGTGAGGGGTTCCAGCTCCATACCCGGCTCTCCAGCCCAGAGCACCAGTACTGGGAAAAGGGTCACCCACAACATTTACTTGTGAAAATCAGCATGGATTCTGTCCACTGGAAGATGGCTGGGAACCCTGGCGTTCTCTTAAAGGGCCCATGCAAAGAGCCTCTCACTCATAGGCACCTTAGGCTCCAGAAGAGGGACAGCAACTCATTTTTTTTTTTATTGGGGTGACATCTGTTAGCAACTCATTTTATGAAGCCATCATTACCCTGATTCCAAAGCCAGACAAAGACATTACTAAAAAACAAAACAAAACAATATTATAGGCCAATACCCTTGATGAACATTGATGCAAAAATCCTCAACAAAGTATTAGTTAAGATGTTCATACTAACCAAAGCAATCTAAACATTCAGTGCAATCCCTATCAAAATAGCAATGGCATTTTTTCACAGAACTAGAACAAATACTCCTAAAATTTATATGGAACCATAGCAGTCCATGAATAGCCACAGCCATCTTGAGAAAGAAGAACAAAAATTGGAGGTACCACAATACCTGACATCAAACTATATTACAAGGCTATAGTAATCAAAATTGCATGGTACTGGCATAAAAACAGACCCATGGACCAATGGAACAGAATAGAAAGCCCAGAAATAAACCCATGCCTATATGATCATTTAATCTATGACAAAGGAGGCAAGAATGTACAATGGGCTAAATAAATACAGTCTATTCAATAAATAGTATTGGGGAAATGACAGATAAATGCAAAAAAGTGAAACTAGGTCACCTTTTCATATCCTATACAAGAATAAACTCAAAATGGATGAAAGACTTAAATGTAAGATCTAAAGCCATAAAACTCCTAGAAGAAAACGTAGGCGGTAAACTCTTAGACACTGCTCCTAGTAACATTTTTTTCTGGTATGTCACCTTGAGCAAGGGAAACAAAAACAAATGGGACTACATCAAACTAAAAAGTTTTGCACAACAAAGGAAACCATCAACAAAACTGAAGACAACCTACTGAATGGAAGAAGATCTTTGCCAGTGATAGCTCTGATAAGGGGTTAATATCCAAAATTTACAAAGAACTCACACAACACCAAAAAACTAACAATCCAATTAAAAAATGGGCAGAGGATCTGAATAGACATTTCTCCAAAGAGGACATAGAAAACGACCAAGAGACATATGAAAAGATGCTCAACATCGCTAATCACCAGAGAAATACAAATTAAAACCACAATGAGATATCATCTCACACCCGTCAGAATGGCTATCATCAATAAATAAACAAACGACAAGTGTTGGTGAGGAGGTGGAGAAAAGGGAACTCTCACGCATTGTTGGTGGGATTGAAAATTGGGGCAGCCATTATGGAAAACAGTGTGGAGCTTCCCCCCCTTAAAATTAAAAATCAAACTACCATATGATCCAGAAATTCTACTCCTGGGTATTTATCTGAACAAATCCAAAACACTGATTTGAAAAGATGCACCCCTTTGTTTACTGCAACATTATTTACAACAGCCAAGACAGAGAAGCATGCTAAGTGCCCCTCAACAGACGACTGGACAAAGAAGAAGTGGTACATATATACAATGGAATATTACTTGGCTATAAAAAAAAAAGAATGAAATCTTACCATTTGCAGCAACATGGATAGACATGGAAGGTATTATACTAACTAAGTCAGATAGAGAAAGACAAATACCATATGATCTCACTTATATGTGGGACCCAAAGACCAAAATAAATGAGCAAACAAAACAGAAACAAACTCCTAAATGCAGGGAACAAGCTGATGGTTGCCAGATGGGAGGGGGGTTGTGGGCAGAGTGAAAAGGTGAGGGTCTTAAGAAGTACACATTGGCAGTTAGGAAATAGTCACGGGGACGTAAAGTACGGCACGGGAAACAGAGTCAATATTAGGTAATAACTACATACACTGCCAGGTGAGTAGGCGACTACTCAGGGGGATCACTTCATAAATATGAGAAACGTCTAACCACTGCGCTATACACCTGAAACCAATATAAAATAAAGTGGGGGGAGCTGAAAGGGAATAAGAGGTTCCAATTTCTAGGTAGGAAGCCAGTAAGTCATGGGGATGTGATGTGCAGCCTGGGGAATATAGCTGGTAATACTGTGATAGTGTGGTGCAGTGTCATGTGGTTTCTGGACTTCTCATGGTGATCACTTCTTTTTTGTTTGTTTGTTTTGTTTTGTTTTGGGGGGGGGGGGGCGCGGGGGTAGTTCCCTGGCCGGGAATCGAACCCAGGCCGCAGCATTGACAGCGCCAAAGCCTTAGCCACTACACCACCAGGGAACTCCCCAGTGATCACTTCTTTACATATATAAATGTTGAGTAACTCTTCAGGTCTACACCTGAAACTAATATCATATTGTATGTTAGCTATAGTTTAGTAAAAATCTTTTAAATAATTGGCTGAACACTAATTAATGCCTAAGTGCAAAAGCCAACACTTACAAGGGCTGTCCAGAAGAAATCCAGCCATAAAGGCCTTTCTTTTTCATATTCCAAGGCCGCACACCTTCCGGACAGCCCTCGAACATGGCATTTACTGGTGCCTGGCACTGTTCTAAGTGCCATAAACATACCTTAACTTAGTTAATCCTCTGAGACCCACCAACAGGTGGATACTATTGTTCAGAGATGAGAAAATCTGAGACACACAGAGATGAGCTAAGCTGATGTCACACAGTAACTGAGTGAAAGAGTCAGGATTGACTCCCAGGAATCTGGACTCTGCGTCTTGTTTAAATGCCACACTACGGTGCCAGAATAAGTTACTACAACTTCTCCCACCCAAGGACCCTCCTCCCAGGTCATCTGATGGGTTTTCATGGAAGAGGGTAGATGGGAATGGCTGAGTGCATGAGAAGACAGGGACAAAGTCCAAGTATCTGGTTTAAGATCACTCAGTGAAGCAAGTGGGGCAGGACCCAGCAGCACATGCGTAAGGACCCCAGTTCTTGCCATCCTGGCTTTAGTGTTCAACTGACAAAACACCCACTTCCGGCTGCAATTTCTGGCCTCTTAAGAATAATTACCATGGTTACTGGTCCTATCACAGTGATCCCTTCTTTAAGAATATAAATGTTGAATAAGTATGGTGTACCCCTGAAACTAATATAATATTGTACATTAACTACATTTTCAATAAAATTCTTTGGGGGGAAAAAAAGAAAAAGAATGATTACCAATGGGAAATAAGGCTGATGGAAGCAGGAGCCGGGGAGGGGTAAGCCTGGGGCACAGGCGCCGCGTCCCGTCTGCACTAGGCCTGGTCTCACTGGCCAGGCTTGCTTTCACCTCTTCGATGCTACTAAAGGTAACGAATAAGTGAAGGGAGGGTCAACATGGCCCAACACCCCATGTGATGAAGAGTCTCTTCACCAGCGCCTCCCAACTCGCCACTGCCTGGGGCAAGCAAAGAACTCTCCTCCCCACGACAGGGAGTGGTTCGTGGAAGAAATTCTGTCCCCGGCTCACTGCTACTCTTCTTGCCCATGACAGTCTTAGGCGTCATAATTAAATTTGCCTCCGTTTCCTTTTCTGAGAATGGAGAGCCTCATTCATGTTCAGAAATGACCTCATGTTTTCTCTTTGACATTTCAGAATCATTTTCAAGGATTTCTATTAAATTCCAGAATCAAAAAGGGAAACAGCCGATTCATTATGCCCTTTCTTTTTCCTGTCCCTTCATCTGAGGGTGGTCTGTTTTCTGAAAATGTAGGGAGAGACAATAATTATTTGTTGGAAGGCTGTATCCAGACACTAAATTACAAAACACAATTTATAATCTTGGAGGCTAACGACCTGTCCACCTGTAGATTTTATCTTCTTTATCCAAGACAGGCGAGTAGGAGGCTTTTTTTTAGAGTTAACTCCATCTTATGTTGCACCCAATAATTCAAAGCTATTCCGAGTGTTTTCCTGAGTCAGGAGCCTTGAAATGAAAATGCCACAACTGTCAGCGAGAATGATGAGCAAGATCAATACAAACTGCCAGAGTTGGGAAGGTGGGGGAGGGGAACATTAATTTAGCATTCTCATGTGTCTGTAAAAAGACTGCATTTTCAGAGGACTTTTCAGTACTGGACTACCACGCACAACGTAGGAGAATTTATTATTAGTGTTAGGAGAATTCCCAGGGTGGGGAACCTCGTGGTTTTGTTTGTGGCCGAGTGTATCACCTAGCAAATCATACCAACACCAGGACCTAAGCCACAGGCAGGACTTAAATCACCCTTTAAGACGAGGTTTCTCATAAGGCATTTATATTGTTTTCATCATTTCTTTGGTGGGTGGAAGTGTGGCAAAGTATAAAAACTATCGAATGCCTGGGTAAGTTTTATTGCATCTGCAAGGCTGTGGTGAGATATTCTGACACTGCGGGAATCATGATTAGTCTGTGCATAGATTTATACTGACTTCTTTATAGCAGACTGGCAGGTAGGGGACTTTTTAAAAGATTAGTCTGTCTTCTGTTGCACCCAATAATTCACAGTATTCAACTGAGGTCTGACTTATTCATTCCCAACACACTATCTAAATTTCCTTTTCATTGTCAAATATATGATTAACAAAAGGAACATTTTCTTCTCACCAAACCCCAAAGTAGTTCAAATTACAAACAGCCAGAAGTTTAGAAGCACTGATAGTTTCTCCTACTTTCACATGTAGCTTTGAACACAAGCTCTTTACTGGTCATCAAATTACTTACGGGTCAGAAATGCATTCTTTTCATAATGTTCTACAAGATGGACCCATAGATGTGCATTCCTTTTATAATGTTCTACAAATTAGTCTCATTAACTTCTCTATTATTTCTAAATTGGTAATACCCAGTCCATCAAAGTCTCACCTGTAAAAGGGCACAATGAGCACGTGTCAGGCTGCTCCAGTGTCACAGATGGAGGGGGGTCACTGCATTTGGCTTGTCTTTCCTTCCTCTGCGTAGCAAAGATTACCTACTGGACCGCTGACACTCAGAGATACCTTTCTTTGTCGGTAGAGTTCCAATGAGGAGGATCCTCTAGCCGAACCAAGATTATCTACCAAGAATTCTGGGGTGAAGTGTGATTCCAGACTTCCAGCAATTGACCAAACATCAGTCAGGCAGAAACATAAGAGCACCATGACTACTACAAGGACAACAGAGAGAGTGGGCCCCAGCAAGCCCTCTCCAGGTGAGTGCTGGTTTATTAAAATTCACAAACACTAAAGTCCTTGTAGGCATGAAAGCTAATGATAACCATCAAATGGGGGGGGCGGGTGTTACACCAGGTGTTTTCCAAGTGGCTAATTCAGGTTCTGGAGGGTCCGATGGTGTTAACACAAACGGCAGACTTCATTTCAGGGTAGACTGTCTGGCCAAGGAGGCGTGAATTAGGCAGAGTAACTGTCTCCACCGCCAGCCAGCGTTCCCTGCTCAGTCACTGGCTTGGCCTGGAATTGCCGCCTTTTCATCTTCTTCACCCTTCTGGGGGGATGAAGGCGTTTGGCCCCAGGTATCAGGTTTTATGACTCAGGCGAGAGCATGAAGAGGCGCTTTCAGAGCATCTGAATGGCATAATTTATAGCCGAGAAAGAGAGCAATATAGTCCTCCACTTCTGGGGCCGTTCTCCCTGGGAGCAAAGGGGCTTGCTAAGTCCTCCCTTTTGTGCAATTTGGTAAATAATTCACTCTTCAGCTGCCTTTGAAGCAAAGGCCAGTCCCTCTGCTCGAGGCGGGAGTGATTTCATCCTATCCAGAAAGGGGATAAATTTGACTGGAAAGTTTACAGTCCCTGAGGCACATCCCCATCAAAGCCCACGTCCGTAGGACAAACCCTCGATTCTTCCGGGCACTGGCGCTGGAGCCGGGGTGGCTGGGCAGGCAGGTCAGCCTTGTGCTTGTCGTGGAATGGCAGCGACCCAGGTGAGCTGGCCAAGAATCCGCCAAGGGCATGCAATTCTCTTACACCCGCACCACGACGACTCTCTGATCCTAAACAGCTCCTGTCGTAGGCCCCCGTCCTGTTGTCTTACTGCATTTGTAGAAAGCGGCAGCTCTCCATTAACCTCCTGCATTTCATTGCCTTAATGAAGGAAAAACAACCAATTGACTTCAGAAATGAAATCCGTTCGGGCAAAGCCCCAGCTCCTCTTCCTTATTTAATCGGGGAATGTAGCCTCATAGTTAATTTCTCATTTTGGAGATTTTTTTTTTTAGTAGGAATTGGGTTTTTCATTCAGCCGTTGAAGAAGGAAATAGGGCAGAGAAGATCATTCCCTAAATATTTCAAAATGCATGTTTCCATTTACTAAATTGAGGATGTTTTTAATAGAAGAAAATTGAATTTAAGTTTAAATAATGCAACTCCATTCACTCGATACAATGTTTAGCCTTCGCGCTAAACCTGGGTGGCTGTTCACATGGTATGCTATGTCATCTGTGGAGAAAACGTATTAAAATGAACCGTGTAGGCCCACTCAGTGACTTTAGCTTGTCTGATTAATACAGATGTGGGTTCTCCTTATGGAACTTACAACACGACAAAAAGGATGAATAAATTCATTTTACATTCTACAAAACATCACATGTGAAGAATTACTAGATTGGAAAGCAGCAAGGTTTAGGCAAGAGAGCCAAGTTGGCAGGAGGGTATCTGTGTCATCCAAGGAGGGAGGGATGTTACTTCTAGTAAAAACCTCTAAAACCCACCAGCCTTACCATCACACTATGGCCCGGCTGTCAGGAAACAGGTGATTGACATCCGTTGCTACAGAAGCCAGACCCGTTGTGCAGCAAAGTGACCTGATTGCGACGCTGGCGAAAAGCAGAGCCATGGTGTGTTAAGTTCCATCCAGTCTACACGTGTAGACGCATCACCAGAGTTCCTTAATTAGCAGAGAAAATGAGATCCCAGGGACATGGCGAGAATTTAAGCTGAGTCTGTTCAGGAGAAGCCCAGCTGACTGGTGGTGACAACTCAGAAAAAAATCAGATGCACACCCTGCTGTTAGGGACGAAGAGGATTCAGGGCCTGGGTTATCTGCACACGCTGACCCAGTGCTCCAGGGGAAGTGATCTCTTCCTGCTTTTCTTCACAGCTATACAGAACGTTTCCTTAAGCGTTTTGGAGGCACTCAAAGCTGACAGTGAGTCACCAAACTTCTTCCCACGTCAGACCTCAGGTTCTGTGCGAAACAGAAGCTCCAAACACAGGGGGATCCCTCCGCCACATCCGCCTGATGGGGTAACCTTCCCTCCGGTGGTGTGCCACACTTTTCCTGAATGCATTAACGTGACGGGGGGACTTACATGCCTAGATGTAAGTGCCTGGACTTACATGCATATCTACGTAACAGTGACCCGTGTCATGAAAGAGTTCTTCCTTATATGTGAACTGCACTCTAGAACCCCTAAAAATGGCTGCTGACAATACAGAAAACTATCAGTGCCCTCTACAAATAGATCTGTTACTGAGAAGGCTTTGTTCTTCACGCCCTATTAGAAGGAACTCACACATTTTAAATTAAGTTCATAGATTCCCTGGAACTGTTGCTACACGAGGTGGCGGGTGCTTCTCCTCGCTGTCTCTCTGTGCAGCGGGGTGTATGGTTCATGGGTGAGCAAGTGCTTTGGGGTCAAAACGCTTAGACCAGCACCCGGGCCCCATTCCTTCTTTGCTACGTACCTTTGGGCAAGTAACCTCTGCACCTCAGTGTCCTCATCTGTAAAATGGGGGCGGGAGGGGTCAACACAGAGCTCACCTGCTGGGACTGCTGTGACGATTGAAGGATAAGATGTATGCTCAGCTGTTAGAATAGTGCCTGCAGCACAGCCCTCAGTACACACAGCATTATGCCTCTGGCACAGGAGAGTGGCATTTCAGAGGGAGACTGAACTGGAAAACTTTGGGTTTTTTGTCTTAATGTTGTCCCCCTCCCCCTAATCTTTTTTTACTTTGCCAAAAATCAGAGTTACGTTTTTTTGTTTTTGTTTTTAGTCCTAACATAAATGCAGGTACAGACACTTTTACTGCATACACCCTGAATTTCCAAAGCAAAACACCGAATGGGAAAAAGGATGAATAATCAGAAAGTGTTTACCAAGCCAGAGATTTGCTTTATCTCCAAAAAAGACAAGGAAAATCCAGGCAGAGTCAAGACCTAGCTGGGTCTGCTATGCAGCTGGTTCAGAAATCCTATTTCATGATCAAGGAACACTGATACATGGTGAGAAATAGGCCCAGCAGCATTTACACGTTCTTATTCCAGAATCCTGTGTGGATCCGTGAGAAGCAGAGCCATCAGCGGGACCCACGAGTATAGGGAGGCAGGGAAGTGCAGGTAGCTATGCCCCCCACACACAGCCCCTGGATTCCTTCCTGCTCCCCAGACCGCTCCCAGCCTGAGCCTGAGTTGGAAAGGAGCCACCATTCCTTTCCAGGGCATGTAGAGGCAACCAAAGGACTGTGCTGTGGGGCTGTGGCTCCAGGAGTCCTGAAGCGCCCTCTGCCCCAGCGCCAGGCACAGGGGAAGAGAGGGTGCCCTCTCCCGCCCTCCCCTCTCACCTGGAGCTCGGGCACAGTTCCCCAGTTCTGCGCTGGGGAAACGGATCTGCTTCCAACATCTTGCCCTTTAAAGCAAAGCCAGGCGCTCTGCAACTGTCCTCAGTCGGTATCGAGTTCAGTGCTAGTCATTACCACGCTCGGATTTGTGAGGGCAATGACGCCTGTTCGGCCCGACAGCGGTTTGCCGGGAAGACACGTTCTCGTAAAACTAAGGAGAAGCAGTGAATTCAGATTCATAGAGATGAGCGTCTACAACCACTGCGGCCTCTTCGATTCAGAAAGATTTAGCCAAAGAGCAGCTTGGAAGAGACGTGTGAGGCAAATCCCCAACCTTCCTAACTTACCTTGCAAATAAATTCTGATGAAGATTTTTGTCTGTAAGGCCAGGATTAACGGGTCTCCAGGCAAGTCCATGGGTGCCCAACAACTACCTGCCCACAGCCAGGAAACAACCAACTTCAGTGGGTGCTCCCGTTCCTGCACAGATGACCACAATGCTCCGCCTAGCGACAGCAGTGCTTCCAAGACGGGGGGCTCCGCTCAGTACCCTAATCTTCTACTATCAGTGTGAACTGGCAGTGTCTCCAAACTCAGTTTCCTCATCAGCAGGGTGGAGGTATTGCCTGCCTCACCAGGTAGACGGGATGACTGAACTCCTGGGTAGGTGAAGGTTCATCATCCCCAGTCCTCCCTCTGCATGTGCTGCCTTCTCTTAGCATCTTTATAAGAGAAAGTGTAGTTTGAGATGTAAGAGAGGTTATAAGTTCATTATGAAAAAGTTTAACTTACTTGATTATCACTGAAGACAACCATTTATCCAGGACCTACGGGATGCCAGCAAACACCTTCCCCCGCCCCCACCAGCCCAGGGTCGTGGGTTTTCTCACCCCTCGCTCATTTGTGCAGCATTTCAGCATTCAGTCACTGCATGCTTACCTGCCAGTCATTGCATGGGTCCTGGGAATACAGAAATAAAACGCCAAGACCCGCCCTCCAGGGGCTCACAGCCCAATGGGAGGGCAGGACACCAACGCACCCTGACCTAAGTCGGTTCTAAGAGCTTTGGGTGCAGTGAGTGGGGTGAAAATCCTGAAGGACAAAGGGTTTAGCCAGTGGAGGAAGGCGAGGACATGCCAAGTATGGTGAACTGAGTGCACAGAGGCATGGAGGAGAGAGAGAGCAAGGAGAAGGGGAAGAGAGATTGACAGACACCGAGGAGGTACAGGTCATCCAGGCCAAACTTGCCCAACCCCCGGCTTGCGGGCCGCACGTGGCCCAGGACGGCTTTGAATGCGGCCCAACACAAATTTGTAAACTTTCTTAAAATGTGAGATTTTTGTGCGTTCTTTTTTTTTAGCTCATCAGCTCTTGTTAGTGTCAGTGTGTTTTATGTGTGGCCCAAGACAATTCTTCTTCCAATGTGGCTCAGGGAAGCCAAAAGGTTGAACACCCCTGGTCTAGGCCTTGTGTCTACAAGTGTCCCCAGACTACAAGCAGAGGCATCACCTGAGAGCTCGTTAGAAATGCAGAACCTCATGGCCCACTCCAGGCTTACTGAGTCAGAACCTGCCTTTAACAAGATCCCTGCACATTTGAGTTTGAGAAGCTCTGACTTAGGCTCAGGCTACAAACTAGAAAGTGTAAAGTTGACGCCCTCTGGGCAGGCAAGGACCAGGTCCTCAAAGGTCTTGAATGTCATGCTGAAGGTAATGGCTCATCAGCCGTGGGGTGGGGGCCAGTGAGCAGAATGCCATGTGGTCAGATCGGCATTTTATTTATTTTAAAAAAATTTTAATTCCAGTTGACATTCAATATTCTGCTAGTTTCAGATGTACAGCACAGTGATTTGACATTTACACAGCTTCCAAAGTGATCCCCCGATAAGCCCCGAACTCACCTGAAGGTGGGGATTTTAACACCTGACTCTGGCCATAGCACCAAAAGGGGACTGCTTGGGAGGACACAGGACACAGTCAGACACAGGCCAAGAGACCAGACCAGCAACAGTTGCAATGCACCCAGGCACAAATGAGTAGAGCCTGACCTGTCGCCGAGCAAAGGGAGCCGATAAGACGGCCGGGGCCGCAGGAAGTAACCTGGCGGAACTTGGTGCCGGTTGGCCCAGGGGGTGGGGGTGGGGAGGGCACGGGTTAGGGAACAAGAAGGAATTAAAAAGAACTCAGAGTTCTGTCCTAGAAAACTAGGCCAATGGTGGTTGCCTTTGCTAAGGCTGAAAAGGTAAGCTGAAGAAGGCAGTCCCATTCTGTGGGTGTTGTCTCCGAGGGGCAGGCAGTAGGGCCGGAGGAAATGCCAGGAGGCACCTGGGTGCCCAGGTCCGCGGCCCCGCAGAAATCTGTGGCCGCCAGTAGGAATCCAGGGCCCTGCTGTGAACAAGAGGCAGCTGAAGCCACAGTGTCTCCCCTGTGAGACGGGATGGGCTGGGAAGGGAGGTGACGAAGGAGCCCTGCCTGGGAGATACGACCAGGTGAAGGAAGACTGGGAGAGGACGACGACAGAGAAAGGATCTGAGAAGCGGGACCCGGTACAGGGGCCAAAGGAAACAAAGGTGTGGATGGTAGCGTCCAGTCCTACAGAGGATTCAAGTAAATAAGCACTGAGAGCCCTGCACCACAGGGACAGGCATACCTCGGAGACACAGCAGGTTCCGCCAGTTCAGACTCCCAGAATGAAGCCACAGGCGCGAGTCCGAGTCATCCTGCTGGTGGAGGGTCCCGCCGTCCGTTTACAACAAACGCAACACCTGTGGAGTGCGATGGCGCGAAGCGCGGTCCCACGAGGTAGGCCTTGAGGGGTCTTTGCCTGGACGGTTACAGCGACGGCATTGTAGAATCGGAACTGAGTTTAGCTGCAGCATTTCCTGAACTTCTCTGGTGATAAAATCACCAAGGAGGTGCTCAATTAACATACTCATTCCTGGTTCCCTTTTCTGACCCAGAGCATCAGAGTCTCCAAGGAAGTAGGCTGACCAGACGTCCCGTTTTGAACGGACAGAAAACAATGGTCCTGTCCCATTTAAAACAGTACGTCTGGTCCGCCTAGTCTCACTGGGCCAAATTCAAGGTGTCAGTAGGCTGAACATAGGCACCGTTTGAAATGGGACAGCACCATTGTGTTCTGTCCCTTTTAAAATGGGACGTCTGGTCTGCCTGTCAGCAAGCCCCGCAGGTGGCTCTCCCCGCAGAGGTTCAGGGGCCTGTCTCAGAGCCTTGTTTCTCACACTTTAACATGCACGAGGAACACCTGGGACCTTGCTAAACTGCCGGTTCTGACTCGGTAGGTTCGAGTGGGCTGGGTCTCTGAAGTTCACAGACGCTCACACGGGATGTCCCTGCTGCTGGTCCAGGGACCACCTTCGGAGGAGCACGGCTAGAAGGAACACCCCTCTCATTTTGCAGATGAGGAAACAGGTTTCAGGATGCGAAGCCGCTTATCCAAGGTGACCCAGCTGGCTAGTGGCAGAGCTGAGAGATTTGTCATGCACGAGGGGGTCTCTCTGATCATGACTTCTCTGTCAGGTGCCCACATTCTGTCTCCAGCAAGGCTGGCAGGTTGAGTGTGAGGTTAGTGAACAAATCATTAACTTCACGTGGACACCTCCCTCGTCCACCTGCCCTTCCCGCCTCGGTCCCTCTCCCCTCCCGTGACGCCGCCGGGATCTCTCGGCATCTTCCTCATTTCCCCCACACTCCCCATCTGCAGCAGAAAGGTCAGCTCAAGGCGCGACCACAGCCTCCCACTGGGGGCAGCTGGAGGACTGGGGCGGGGAGAGCCTTACCTAAGTGGGACCCTGCCGGCCACCATATGTGGCTGCCAGAACAGCTAATTAGACCGGCTGTGGGAGCGGAGAAGGGACCGAGGGCTTCTGCGCAGGAACTGAGTCGGGGAAGAACTTTCCTGCGTCTGTCAGGGACACCAGAGACGATTGGCTGGAAAAGGGTGTGATGGTGGTTGATGCCATTTCCCGGGTTAGCTCCTCCTGACCTTGGGATCCAAGCTAGGTGCCGCCGGCCCCATGACACCCGGAGGCGCCACCCGCGAAGAACAATTTTTGAGTTTGGATTCATGCAGACTTTTTTGATGTCCTTTCCCACTGTGAGTGCTGCGTCTTGACTGCTCTTTTTCTTTTGTGCAGGTGACAGCAGCGAGCACCCCCTGTTCTGTGTTGAATATTCCCCTTACTGCTCGGTCTTTGCGTTCTCCCCCGTCCTGCAGCCCGATACCAGTTACTGCTGCCTCGTCCTGCCCCTGGTGCCACCTGCCTCCCCAGTGGCCCACGACCCTTCCCGTCACTTCCCTCCCGTGGTCTTTCCCTCCATCGTGAGCCCCGCTTCCTCCACCCCGGGGCCCGGGGCCGAGTGTCCAGCAGCCCTGTGCTATTTCCCAGTCTCCTGCCCCACCCCCGCCGAGACCGCTGTGCTGTGCCTGCCCGGGCCCAGGAGGCCCGGTACAATTTTCCTCCTGTGGTAAGGCGCACAGCACATTAGAGTCAGGGAGAGGGGGACGCCAGGCTGCCAGAGGCCGGCGGACGGGAGGGGACCCAGAGGGCAATGCCACGAACAAGCAATCAAGGCCTCCCTTCTCGCGCGGAGGAGTGAGCGACCAATAAAAGCCCCGTCACCTCTGGAGGCTCCTGTGATTTCTTCACGGCTGCGTCCGGCATGCTGCGGACCGTCACCACCAGGAACCGCCCGGCTCCCCGTGTCTGACCGCGCCGGCGCCCGCGGGGGGACGTGCGCAGGCGAGGCGGCCCGAGAGGCGGGGCCGGAAGGGGCGTGGGGCAGCCCCGTCCAGAAGCACGCGGGGGCGGGACGGGTTCGAGGGCGCGGTCAGTGTTTACGGTCCCTTTTCCGCCTGCTTATTAGGTGCTCCATTTCCCCAAATCAAAAATCCCACCTCCTGGGTTCCAACATAAAACATATTTATGGCACACAATTAAGCTTTAATTAAGATCTCCTCTGGGTACGTGAGACAGCACACATTTCCAGCACACTCAAATAGGCAAATAGACGTGGCCTATTATTTGTGATTGTGCAGAAAGCCGCCTATTACACCTGGGAAACATCAGCGCTGGCGACTAAGCTGTAATGCTTCCCACGATCTAAATTGAAGGAAGCAATAAAAACTTTTCCCAAAGGCATCTCTTAGGACCTTGGCACCTCCTAGGCACCCGGCACCCGAGTCAAGGTAGCGAGGGGGAGGGGCGAAGGCTCAGGGATTGTGTTTTCCGCTTTCTGAGTCTTTCCGTCTACCGACAGCTGTGTCTGTGTACGCTAGTGAGGTGAGGGGCTGAACAGCACAAGGTGCGTGGAATTAACGGGAAGTTGGATGGCCCTGGTTCCCCGTCGTCAGGGCGTGTGTAACTATGAGATTTCTACCTTTATTTCCTTTCATGGTCAAATTAAGAAGAGTTTGGTCCCCCAGCATTGCCAGGAGAACCGAGGTGAGACACCTTTTATCTAAACAGCTGTTTGGTTTCTTTTCAAGGACGCCACCTTGCTCAGATACTAAAGCAAAGTACAGGTTTCGTGTTGTCCAAAGCAAAACACGGTCTTCCCAAAATCCACTGACAAACTTCAGGTCATTGAGTTGCCTGGTGACAAATCTCCCAAACACAACCGCCACCCTTCTCCCTTCTCCCACCCTTCTCCCTTCTCCGTAAGGCAAAGGGCCTGTCCTACCTGAAGAGGGCGTTATCTCTCATCTTCCATTGTAAGTAGGACTTGGTCTCCCCGCAAACTCACGTAGGTGCCATGCCACGGGGAGGACCACCTTGGAGAAGCCCCCGAGGTCTGACATGTGGTCCACTTTGGGGAGTGCGTGAGGTACACACCAACCGGGCAGTCCAAGTCACCTCATTTATGACTGCAATCACAGATGGAGAAGGGGGACCACTTCACCACAGTTGGCGTGCCATAGGACCTCAAGGGTTTCACAGGGTACAGCCAAATTAGATTATAAGCTTTAAGGTCATGACCAAAATGTCTTACTCATCTTTGCAAACCCTCAAATTATTGCAAAGCAAAGACCCGCAGGTTATTTGTCAAACACATTACATTCAAAAGAGAGTTGCTATTTGCCTTTTGGATTTTGTAAGAGGATTGAGGGAGTCAGGAATGAAGGTTTCTGAATAAGTTATTCCCAACCTATGAAGCCTGCATGACAATTAAGGTCCCTGTCAAATTCAGTTCTTTCTTGGGAGTAACTTCAGATTTCCAATTCATTTCACTGTGTGTGGTAGAAGCAGCAGCAACCATTTTTAGTAGCTCATATGTACCAGACACCCAGTTAGACAATTCACATACATTCTCGCTAAACTTCATGCTAACTCGACAAGACGGGAATGTTCCCATTTTACAGCTGCCAATACTGAGGTTCAAAGGTCGGAGGATCCCGCCTGCACCACCAGTGATAATGTCATCGTCGCCAAACCTGGTAAAACAATCTCTATAGTCATTCAGCTCCATTACTTTCTTTTGCTGAAAACTTGATTAGAGTAGGCATGGTCATGGCAATCATTTTGGAAATCATCCAAGAGATCTGATGCTTTGAAGAAAGCACATTTTGAATAAGAAAACAAAATAACCTGCTGCTACCTAAAGCCACTCCGGACGTTTTGCACAAGAAAAAAGCATTTTGGGGGTCCACTTTGGGAATTTCCCCATAGTTTCAGCTGAATGCACCTTCTGGGGCCCCACAGATCATGCTAGGTGAGTATGGTCCTGCAGGAGAGTGTGAGGCAGCACACAGGCTGGCTGAAGTGGGGTCCTCATCCCCAAGGAGCTTACAGTTATAGCTGCAGAGAAAAAGCATTAGGCAACTGTAGAAGATTTACATGCTAAAGGCCACGAGAACCCTGTCAGTTCTGGCCAAGGCAGAGTCAGAGCAGACTTGGGGGACGTAAAATTGGAAACAGACCTTGAAGGACCTACTGGCCGGCAGGCCCTCTGAGAGGGAGGATCACGCTCCCCTGAGGGTGGGGGATGGGGGATGGGGGGGCTGTGGGCCTGTGGCTGTTCTACTGCCTGGGGTGTGAAGGAAATTTGAATAATCTGTTGGGATTCCTGATGAAAATCAAAGTGAAATGCTCGTGACCAGAACCCTTGGGCCGGTCCCAAATACACACTGGTCTTGGCCTGAGCCCCTAGCCGGCCCCTTCCCTGGTCCTGCCCCTGTTTCCTCTTTAATAAGGAAGAATCCTGCAGCTTCCTCCCCTGTCACTCAGGTGAGAGGCAGGAGGCGGTGGTTGACTTCCCAGGGCAGGGGGCGGGATGAGGCCGCAAGGAGAAGCCGCTGGATTGGAGGAAAGCAAGGCCCCTGATCCCTCTCTCTGTCACCCGCCTCTCATTCTCCTCTTGGTCAGTGAAATTGTGTCTCCTCTTCACCCTCTCCATTTCCGGGGAACTCTCTCCTCTCCTGTCTGGGCGCCCACAGCTGCTCTGGGCTCCACCAGCTTGCCCTTAGCAGCAACCAACACCACCCGCAGCCCCTGGCTTCCAGCAAGCTCCCTGTGGAACGTGATCCTCCCTGTCGTGGGGCACAGAACCCGCTGCCTTCCCCTCCTGGGACCTGTCGGAACGTCGGAATTATTAGTATCTATCGTTGTATTAGGCCGGGCGCCATGGCGTGCCAAGGAGAACCTCATGCCTTTCCTGGACCTGGATGAAAACGATCACACAGCCACAGCTTACACTCCGGGACATAAATCCTGTCGTCCTCGCGCACCAAGAAAGGCTGCCCCCTCCCACACAGCCGGGGGACCCTTCCCGGCCTCACCCCTGTTGCCTGCTGGCTACGGCTATTTTTACCCCTGTTGCCTGCTGGCTACGGCTATTTGTGAAACTTCTGAACTGTCCAAAAGGGGATGAGCCAGGAAAATTCTCTTGGAAGGATTTACTCCAGCTCCTCACAACTTTTAACTGCTTGTGAACGCAGGGACTCGGGGAGTGATGCGTGGGCCGCACCGAAACGCGCTCCCAAGCCCGTGTGCGCTGACGCCCAAGGCCTGTGCGGGCGGAACTGGAGATTATTCCCACCCTCCAGCCACCTAATTGAAATTGTGAATTTTAAAAACATATTTATCGGGAGCTCAATCCATGTTAACAGTGCAGCTACTGTCGCTCTGTGAGTGCATCATGCCAGCCCTGTGGGAGGGAGCACAGGGACACGAGGACAGGTGCGTGGCCCCCAGGTGCATGGGACCCTGTTGGAAGGTCACGTTCAGTAATAAACAACCTGAGGATATTAATAGGCAGGTACAGAACTGGCTGTGATTCAAACTCGGGTGACATGTAAGGAGCAGGGGCCTATGTGTGTCCCCTGCTTTAGAAGGCTCTTAACAGTGGTCCCAGCAAGCTCTCCCCGACAGCAGAAGACCCCCACGGACAGCATCTCCCAGGCGTGGTGATGGTAGGCTTGGAAAGTAGGCATTATTTCTGCACAACAGGTGGGGAAACTGAGGCTTCGGGAAGTGAAGTGCCTTGCCCAGACCCGCGGGGTTCAGACCCTGACCTCCTGGGTCCATTCTCTTCCTGCCTGCCCTCGCACGGGCCCTTCGAGCGGCCTTTTACACCGATGTTTTCCTGTGAGAAACGCCCCCCTGAAAAGCTTTTGTCCCTTTCCGCAGCCCAGGCACCACAGGTGTCATCCAGGAGGAGGAGGCCAAACCTGGGGAGAATGACCGTCAGCCCCGACGTGCATGTCCCAAGAGCGTCTGGGGACAGAAGCAGACAGAAACCACGGCTGCCAGCGGCCCCCGGGGGGGCAGGTGAGGCCCCCACGGCTCGCGCGTTGGGTCCTCGGAGAGGAGAACCGACTTCCGCCGTTACCGGCCGGATTCTCTCGGGTTTTTAGACACTCGTGCTTTCATGTGACTGGGGAGTGTACCTCACAATGAAGCACTTAACAGGTCTTAAAAGCAAACCACCAGGTCCAGTTTCCTACTCCAAGGGAGGCCGTGGGGAAAGGCAGGGCAGGAGCGAGTCGATTGTATCGTTGTCTGTCATTATTCCGTAAGCGTGACCGTGATGGTTGCAAGTGGGTGCCCACCACCAGGCTTCCAGAGCAGGGCATTTGGGTGGGCGTGGGGGTGGGGTGCTGGGGTGGGACAGGGTCAGAGAAGTCGCCTACAGCTCTGGAAATGTCTCACGTGGCCACAGTTACCACCCATCTCCCAGGCGGGGCGACGGGGGTGTGGGGGTGCCAGGCTGCTCGCACCCCTCAGAGATCCTCTCTCCTCTGAGCCAAGGTGCCAGGATCTGAATGTGTAAGAAATAACATCAAAGTGAATGTACGCTTTATTTCGTAATGCTACTTTGGGGATACCCCCTCTTTCAGTCCTGTGTATTCGTCTCATCGTGTTGCGTGTAGAACACTCAGTTGCACCTGGTTAAACTGCTGGAGACGGCAGGCACTCCATTCACAGCTGGAGTCGTGCGGAGCCTCGGAGAGGCCTCAGCAGCATCTGTGGGGCTGCTCTAAGAATAGCGTGTCCCTGGCGTACCAAACAGGGTGTTTATTCCCAGGCCTGGAGCTATGAAAACTCCCTATTCAACAGACTATAAGAAGTAGGGTTAAAATAGCATAAATATAGAATGGCATAGTCTGCCACCCTTAGGGGAAACAGACACACACGTGCGCACACACGCACGCACACACACACATAACCCCCCAAGGAGGCTCTGATTAAATTCTTTTTTTTTTTTTTTTTTTTTTTTGCTTTTTTGGTATGTGGGTAGCTCCCTGGCCGGGAATCGAACCCAGGCCGCAGCGCTGACAGCGCCAGCACCGAAGCCTTAAGCTACTACACCATCAGGGAACTCCCTCTGATTAAATTCTTAAAGAGGAAGGTAGTTATGGTGACAAGGAACAGTCCCGGGGTGTTTGGGGATCCACAGGAGCTGCAGTGCAGTTCTTAACCTGTGACTTCTCCTGCTCCACAGGCCAGTGTCACTGGGTGACAGCTCAGTGGCTTCCATGAAATAAGGGTATAGTTGCTGTTGAGTCTCCAGTTTCTGTCTTTCAGAAGCTGCCCTAGCTAATCCTTTTGCCCATTAGGTGTCTCCCAAAGCGTTGCTGGTACGTCCCTTCCTGGGCTTTACCACCCCCACGGGGGGCCTGGTAGGAGAGCGTAAGTGATTTCTAGAAGAGCAGAGAATTCGCACTGCGTTGCTGAGTGTCCCACGCAGTTCACAATAATGAAAGAGGCTTGCAGGATATTAGGGTGTTACAGACCCGAGCTGCTGCTCCCCTGGGAGGCCTCCATGAAAAGTGAGTCAATATCGACTTGGCCCTTGGCTGAGCCAGACTCTCGGGGGATTTGCATTTCCCAAACCTGTGGAGCCCTGTCCACGCTGCAGGGAGAACCGCTTCGGAAACCGAATGATAGGAACTGCAAGGCCTCCTCGGGTCCCCCCGGGAGCTGCGAGGGGAGTAGAAAGCGGAACAAAGCTCAGTGGGGTCAGGGACACTTTCAGTGTCCTATCCACGTTGGAAGGGTAAAAAGAAGCCTCAACAACACACGCACACATGCACACTCACACACGCATACGCACACATGCACGCACACACGCACGCACTCGCGCACACACACACACATGCACATGCACACATGTACACGCACACACTCACACATGCACACACGCGCACATAACACACGCACGTACCCTCACACATGCATATGCACGGACACGTGCACACGCACGCACGCACACACATGCACACATACGCACACACGCACACACACATGCACATGTACGCACGCACGCACACATGCGCACACACACACATGCACACGTATACATGCACACACGCACACAGCACCCGCATGCACCCGCACACATGCACTCACACACGCATATGCACGTGCGCACGCCCACACATGCACACGACCTTGAATCAAATGGATTCTCCTTTTCACAAGGAAGTTGGAGGTTCAGCGCATTCCTTAAGGCGTCGCACAGGGTGATGGTTAAGAGCACAGATTGTGCATCAGGCAGGCTTGGGTTCAAATGCTCGCTCCATCACATACCAGAATCTGATCGTGGGCAAGTCACGGGACGCCCCTCAGCCTTGGTACCCTCCTTACCACATGGTGTGACTGTGGTACCTGTTTCCTAGGGCCGTGAGCCTAAGCATGTGCATGTAACGCAGTTAGCATGGTGCCTGACCCGTTGAGTATAAGCCCTCAATAAGTGGTGCTTAGTCATTACTTTTATAAGCCAAGTTTTCACCAAATGATTTCACCAGGAGAAATTCCTGCTCACATGGGCATTTTACCTCTCCTCCCTCTACATCTCCTCATACTTTAGATTCAAAGCACGGGAGGGGAGGGATTATAGTATAGACAGAGGTTATAAATTGGCCAGGGGCTAGTGACAGAGAGGAGATTATGATTTCATGAGAGAGTTATGATTTTTATTTGCACTAAGTAGTAAATGTAATCACAAATCATTGGTTTAAATGGGCACCAGCTTCTAGAGGCTTCCCCCCACCCCCCAATCTGCCAAGGTAGACTATACTTTTCTCAAGATTTTGTAAAGCTGTGTAGGAGGCAGGGGCATCATGAACGTGTGCTGAGTGAATTCAGATGAGAAAGCACTGGTGGTGTTTGTGGAAGTCATTCCTGGAGTGCTGGTTTTCCTTTCCAGTAAATACCAAAATAAAAACCACCTTCTGGGAAGTTCACCCATCATCAGCCCTGACTGGCCTGGGGGCTCTACAGTCTTCCCAAAGCTTCTACAGAAAGGATCTATGATTCCCCAGCTCCCCACAGAACCATCCTGAGCTCCACATAGGCACCAAGGAGAATTCAGAAACAGTAAAATGAAGCCCACTCTCCGGCACTCCTCTTGTACCTCCAGCTGTTTTGAGCACACGCATTTCCTCCTCTAAGGCTTATTTGTTGCCTTAAGGGATTGCCACCCTAGGTTTTTAAGAGGACTTTCATCCATGAGCACCTACAGTAGAATGATACATTTGTCTTTTCTCAATGCAGGTCCAGTAGTGCAACAAGAAGGTCCGATGCGGGCAAGTGACACTAAGCCAAAGAGGCCAACTCACGAGAGAAGAAACTTAGTTCCATCTTCACAACTCATGACAATGACCAAGGATAGCCCTGAAAGAGCCAAAAAAGGAGACCCAAGTGCTCTTTCTCAGAATGAATCCCACCCAGCCCTCTCCCAGGTCTTCCAAAGAACCAGCAGTCCTCAAGTGTTGAGCCACTCCTTGGGGACACCACCCATCACCACCATGGGAGGGCCAAAGAGGGTGCCCTTTAGGTTCAGAGATGAAGATTTTTATTCTGTCTTATCATTAAGCCCTGGAGAAGAAGACGATGACACTGAAGAGGAAACCCACGTAGAGGAGGAGCTTTTGTTGGCCAATATGCGCCCACCGCGCTCTCCTTCCAATCGTAAGAGAAGTAGATTTCTTGGGGCCTCAGCCACTCAGGCCAGCAATGAAAATCCTGAAGACACCCCTGAAAATGGCAGAGCTAATTCTGTAAGAAGAAGCGAGGCCAGTCATGGCTCACTAAGAATAAGCAATGTCACAGAGCCAGTGACCGAGCAGCCCCCTGTCAGGCTCAGGATGTTCCAAGACCCCAGGCTGCCTGACGGGAGTTCTGCTAAAGAGAATAACAGTGGGGACAGTGAGAATGAGGAAAAGACCTTTCATTCGTGGGACACCAAATCCAAAAGTAGTCTAGATGATGATCTCAGTGCTGACAATGTATTTAGTGATCGCGTGTCTATGAGAGGAGACAGGCCTGGTACCCGTGATCATGAAAGAGGTTGGCAAACCTACTTAAACCATTCTAGTGCTTCTCTCGATTATTTTCTTTCTGGTAGACCAACAGCTCCAAGATTATCGATGAATTCATCTTATAACACTCCTGGATCCTGGATGCATGCTGCCCCAAGAGGTGACATGCCAGTGGCCTTGTCAATGACATCTACTTTAATTCACAGTTCAGGCTCAGTGGGAAACTCAAGGTTTAATGTTCATCGACCACTGTCCCCCATTAGAAATAGGAATCCAATTGCCAGTGCTGAAAACCACAATTATTTTCCAGTAAACAGTGCACATGAATTTGATGTCAGGGGAGCAGACACTATTACTTTAACCAGTCAACCTCGGGGAGCTCCCCTGTATACAGAAGATCTCTCCCTACATCCTCAAAGCGGCTTGTCCTTGGTGGGAACTTCCAGCTCCTGTCCGTCCAGAGCAAACGTACAAGGCCAGTTGTGTGGGCCTGTGTCCCTGCAAGAAAATACACCTTTGACTCTCTATGCAGTGTCTGATTTCCCAAATCAAAACGGTAATGGGAACAGCATGGCCACGAAAATAAAGGCAGACCCTGAGAGACTCAAGAAATTGCAAGAAAGGTGAGGAATTTTCATAATGACATGTACATGCTTATCTTTCTCATTTTGTTTTTTTTCCAATGCTGAAATAAGCAGTGCTTTCATTAGAGGGTCATGGGAATTTTAAATCTTAGGTAGGCCCTCCCTTGACATTTTAATGACTGCCTATATCAAGAAAATTGTCTCTTTTGTTGCTCTTAAAATATATGTATCTATAAAGCAAAGTTTGGCGTTCCAGCTCCATTTCTTTGGGATTCCCAACGTGCTCTTTCCCCTGGATACCATAACTTTAAGAAAGGCACATTCGCTAAATATAAGAGTTTCTGACTGCTCCATAGGGCTAGTGTTTCTCGCTGGCAATCAGGAACCAAGATTTTTTCTGAAAGGTTGCTAATTCCCCAAAGAATGAGCCATTCAGCACTTGAAGTTCACCACTCTCTCGCATGGGACTTTGCACAAATCCAACCGACAGTTCTAGAATTTGGATCTTCCAAACTAAAAGGCTGGTCCCTAACGGTTACCATAGTTACCTCAGTTCTCTGCAGGGCGTGCTGGGGTAACCACTGCTTCCATTTTTATGTGCTCTTTCTCATGCATGAGAGAGAGAGAGAGAGAGAGAGAGAGAGAGAGAGAGAGAGAGAGAGAGAGAGAGAGAAATAAGATCTCTTTTTAATTACTCTCTTCTTTGATCTTTTCTTTCTTGTGCATTGTTATTGGGAGATTTCCCAACTATGACATTTGATACTTTTTAAAGCCATCATTAAACGTCAGGTCAGGATTGTACCATTACATTTATGATAGTGTATTGCCATGCCCTGATCTTGGCTTGCAGATCCGGAAACTGAGTCTTTGAATTTGAGCCCTGCGTACATTAGCATGGGTCATTCGGATCATTTGTGATATAATATTACTGATAATTCATTTGTAAGTGGCAAAATTTTATAGCAATGAATTAGAAATGCAAAAAAAAAAAAAAAACACCCCAAGAAAAAATAGAACATAGGCTGCATACATACTCGTGGGTCTTTTATCCAACGGCGGAAATGAAGCAACTTGCACATTAGCTCCACCTTTTCTCCTGCAAGTTAAACAAGCTACCAGAAGGCCGACCCATGGTTAGAGGCCAAAAAACCTCACACCCATCACCCATTCTCCCCTACCCAAAACACAGCTTTACACCCACTTGTCCAGAGTCTGAACTTTCACCATCCCGCAGTGATCTCTTTGGCCTAAAAATGCATCTCCCTCTAGGCATGGTAATGCATTAAGCAGCGATTATTTGTGTGCTGTGTTTCTCAGATGCTCTCTTTTTTTGAGTATGTAATAAACCTTACGCTTTTCTTATTTCAAAAATTCATTTTAGGAAATAGTGAACATATAAACTTAAAAGAAAAATCACCTGTAGCCCTATAATCCAGAGATAATCACTCTTAAAAACGTTTTCCAGTCTTTTATCTTTGCAGATAAATGCAACTGGGAGTGAACGCTGGTTCGTATTTTATACTATGCCTTACCTTAATAGTCCGGGCCCATTTCTCACCGCCACTTACACTCTTTTAAAATGTTGCCTTGGTTAGTTACTTTAATACCTACAAATAAGTGTATAACATAGGTGCCCTCGACAGAATTAGAAACAAAACAAAACCCAGACCCCTCTATGCCCACCTGCCAGCTGACAGAACTTGCATTGCTGGGGCTGGCGAGCCCCTCCCCCACCCCGTCTCACCTCCCTCCCTCACCTCTTCCCTCCCACTCCCTTCCAGCCCCAGAAAACCATCTGCGCACAGTTATTTATCATTCTCTGCTTTTCGTTTTGTTGTTGGGAGTTTTCTGCTTTATGCTTTTACCATGTGAAGATATGTACTCCTAAACAACAGTGTCTACATTTTGAATTCTATAGAAATGTCACCATTATTTTTGACTATCTACTCTTCTGCACAATGGAATAGCTACTCTTCTGCCACTGGCTTTTTCCTCTTACATGGCTAGCGAAATGCACGCTTGTTGATATTCTTGGCTTGAAATCGTTTGCTTTCACCACCACAAAATATTCTGTAATAGGAGTATCCCCACATCCAGCCATTCTCCGGTTGATGGATATTGGGTTCTTTGCTGCTTTTTGCAAACAACTTTGCATGAACCTTTTTATAAACATCTCCGGGTGCACATGGGAAGAGTTCTCTGGGATATTATTTATCTAGGAGTGGAATTGCTGGGCTGGCTGGTGGCACCCTTCCACTGTACCAGATAATGCTGATGTGTCGTCTCACCAGGAACGCCTAGCTGGCCATCCTGGTGAGCACTTACTTGTATTGACTGGCTTTTCGACTTGTTGCCAGTCTGATGAGAGAGAAATGACACTGTGGCTTTACTTTACATTTTCACGACTGTTAACAAGGTTAGGCGTTGTATGACCATTTGTGTCTCCTCTTCTAGAAGGTATTTATGTCTTTTGCCCACTTCTCTTTTAGACTATGCTTTTATTTTAGGAGTCCTTTACATCTTCCGGCTACTAATCTAAGTCCTTTGACAGTTATGTGTTAGAAATATCTCTTCCTAATACGTAGTTTTCTTGACATCTTCTAATGAAAAGAAATTTTTACCTCTAACATAGTCAACTGTAGTCAGTCACCTTCTTTTGGATCGTGACTTGTATATCCTGTTGTCCAGCTGAAGAAACCCTTCCCAGACCTATTTTCTTCTAAAATCTCTACAGCCTTACTCTGCACACGCAGGGCAATGACTTTGGGGGTTAAATGTGAAGTGATGCTGACTCTGTGGTGTGAGAGACACTTGGGGAATGCCCAGTTACCTCGGGGACTTGCCCTGCCGACCTGAAGACCGCCTCTGTCACGTAGCAGGCCTACGGACGTATAGCTCTTTCAGAGCGTTCTACTCCATCCTATTGGTCCTTTCTGTTCTTCCCTAATCCACTGCCACCTCATCCTAATGTCTGCAGATTCAGAGGTTTGGAAACTGCTGGTACAAAGCCTCCCTTTCTTCCCTAGAAGTCCTTGACTGTACACGTTTAAGAATCAGCGTGCTAGGTTTTCATTGGCATTGAATCTGTAGGTTATCCGGTAGGGAACTGACATCTTGGAGATATTAAGTCTTTCTTTGATAAACACAGTGTATCCATAGCGGGACACTGCAATTCTCTTCTTTTTCATAGAACTTTCCTTTCTTAGGGAGGAAGTTCTCTTAAAACACTGAGCAGACACTTCTACATCCAGAGCAACTTCTTCTTCTTCTCCTTTGATTTTAGTCCATTTGATTTAGTTTCCTTCCTTGACCAGGCAGTCCCCAGTCTTGTCAGGATTCTAAGGAGAAGACACACACACACACACACACACACACACACACACACACACAATCGCCCACGGCTTCTTAAATGCCTCCCTGCATGAGCATCAACCAGCTAGTTTTCACTCACCATTTATTAGACACGAATATGTTTGCTTACTCATGCCACTTTTGCCCACTTCTCTTCTAGAATATTCTTTTATTTTAGGAGTCCTTAATATATTCTGGCTACTAATCTAACATCCTTTGACAGTTACGTATTAGAAATATCTCTTCCAGAATGTAGTTTGTCTTTTCTCGTTCCTGACGTCTTTTAGTGGGATGAAGTCGCAGGCGTATCCGTGTCCTTTTCCTCACTCCATCTTCACCACATTCTGGAATGTTGGCATAATTTGTTAGCAAGTGCCATGTTGTTGGTGAGCTCACATGCAGGTTCATTGGTCCATCGTTCACCCCAAACAGCATCTATTGAGTGGTTTCTATGTGCAAATACTTGGCCAGATGCTGTGTGCAATTTACTGTTTACAGAACAGGTTCGCCACCCTCCTCGTATCCAATCTGCCCACCGCCCCATGAAGCAGGTAGCAGCTAGCGCTGTGGTTTTACAGACCTGGGGAGCTTACGTCACAGTGGCCACAGCAGGGAGAGGGGCTCCTGGCCTTTCCCACAGCTCCCCGCGGGAGCCCGTTGCCCCAGCCCCAGACTTGTGGTTCTGCTGGCCAGCTCACCCACATCGTGTCTGCAGAGGAGTCTGATAGAGGAATTCGTGCACTGTTATCAGTAACCAGCCCTGGAAGAGAACCTTCAGTAGGGTCAGAGGGAGCCGTGGGGGGCCCAGAGCCCCGGCAGTGGGGGCTCGCTCTCCCTTCCTCTGTTCACACCCTGGGAACTAGTGTTTGTGGAAATGACAAACGTGTGGACTCCTGGTCACAGGGCTTGTTTTCCAATTTAGTCTCCTGGAGGACGACTCAGAGGAGGAGGGAGACGTGTGTCGCATCTGTCAGATAGCCAGGGCTTCCCCAGCCAACCCCCTCCTGGAGCCTTGCGGCTGTGTGGGAAGCCTGAAGTTTGTTCATCAGGAGTGCCTGAAAACGTGGCTGAAAGTGAAAATAACATCAGGTAGGTGGGGAAGGCAGCGCGGCATAGGCGCGACGACGCCATTAGTAAGCGGCACCCCGGAGCGGGACGCAGAGCCTGGACCGGCTCACACCCCTCCGCGGGGCCAGCGCTCTGGCCCGCAGCCCTGACAGACAGTAACGGGCACAAACACTGTCTTTAAATCACGGGAGGGAAATGAATTGTTTTTTTCAAGTCTGAGAGGAGAATCCTGGACCATATGCTATTGAACTTGACCCCTGCTTGACACCTGAGCAGAGATGCTAAGATTGCTTCCCAGGAGAAAGGAAACTAGAAGCGCCTCACGGGTGAACCTCAGCAAGCACACGGCCACCATGCCAGCTAGCAGACACCTGGCAAAAACCATTCTGCTCCTTTTTATTCGTGGGGGCAGCGGGGTGTCACCGAAGAAACTAAGTAAAGCTGCCTTTTTGCCGTAGGGATAGGAAAAGAGCGCTGATAGAATTTTCTAGAACTGTATTAGACAAAAAGATTTCCATGTGCCGGTTTTGTCAGCTCTGTAACCGCCCTCGTAACTGGGTGTGAAGCCCGTTCTCAACTCCCTGGGGGAGGTTATAACCTAAATACGGCCACATAATAGGTTGGGTGTAGTTTCCTTGGCAGAGAACAGAGACTTTTTTTTAAATACATGGTTTTAGGAATGAGAGCAACTTGAACCAAAAAAAAAACCCACCAAAAAACCGAAAAATCAAACAAAACATATAACACCAATGCAAAGAACAACTCAATTAGAAAACTGTTGCTGTGTCTTTCAGACACATCTCTCCAAAAACTTCCACCCCATAGCCAGATCCTACTTCTCTCCTCTTCCATATCCTCCTCCTTGGTGGCCACCCTTCCAGACCAGCTGGGAGAGCTAAGAGCGTCACCCTGTCCCCACGGCCTATGGCTAGGGCTCCTCACCAAGGACAGAACCGCATCTAATCAGAGGAAGGCGCATGTGGGATGGTCACATTCACTGTCTCCTCCCTGAGTCCCTTTTACCCTACTTGCACCTTCCTGAGCACGGGAAATCCAGGACCACTGCCCAGGCCACCTACATGCCCATCCGTTCTTCAGAAAAAGCAAAGAAACCAGTGGGGTTCAGCTGCTAATGCCTCTGTCATGCAAAGTTTTACCTTACTATTAATAGAAATTTAGGCCAATTAAACATCATCTAGCACAGAAAGAAAATGACTCATGAAACGCGTGATAAATGTGCTGCTAAATGCTTGTCAAGGCCAACAGTAGCATGGGTGTGTTGAGCAGGATTAGTTTGGAAGACACAAGGGACACTCAGTAACCTAAAGCATTACAGAATGATACTTAAAAATAAACAGAGCAAACAAAATGCAGATAAGAGATTACGGTTCATCCCTGTCGTCTGAAATTCCCTGTTATTTACTATTTCTTTATATCCCCAGTGGGGAAAAGTAGAACTGGGCTCTAACACTGCACAAACCCTATCTTGACAAAATAAATGCAAATAACTTAATTCGTCCTCTGTTCTGTAATGCATAAAACAAACACGAGCACGTCATTAGCCAAAATGCAGCAGCTATACTGGGGAGAAGAGCATTTGCCCAGATGGAACAACCGCAGGTCTGCATCTTCTCCTTCTGCACTGGGAATAAAATAAGTGGGGAAAAAAATGCTGATTTCCAATGCACATTAAAAAAAATGAAAACAAACAAACAAAACACACACACCAACAAAGGAAGCCTTCTCAAGTTTCTTTCCCCAAAGGTGGCTGAGCTCAGGCTCAGGTACTAGCCCAGATTCTGTTGTGCTGGTTCCCACACACGGCCCCCCGGCCCTCCCTTCCCTCAGGTGAGAAGTCACCTGCGTGGGAGGAAAGGCAGATTTTTAAGCCATCGCTTGAGGATAGTTTCTGCCATTAATTTGGTCCTCATTAATTTATTGGCTTGGACAGCAAAAACATATAGGCCTATATTCACTCTTTTTGCAAACACCTCTATTACAGACTCTCAGCCTCCATGCAGTGAATCCCGTTTCATGAACCAGCGTGTTTATATTTAAACTGAAAGGCAGAACCTGTTATTTAAAAGTCATGGGATTTCACTTACGTGAAGCTTGCATAAATAATGAAAATGATTACAAAGGAGACTTTTCCATTTTCAGCTTCAAGGTCATTTTCCACAGAAGATGGCTGACTTTCAAAAGAAGGTCAGTGAAACTCAGAATTCATAACACACACGAGTTGGTTCTCAAAATAACAACACAAAGAGACCCAAAACGTCAATACAAACAGACCCAGGGTCGAAAGTAACAAAGAATTCTTGCATTTTAAGGAGCAGATCTAGGCACCGTGAAGACCTGTGAGATGTGTAAGCAAGGCCTGCTGGTCAACCTGAGTGATCTCAACCTGACCGAGTTCTACAGGAAGCACCAGCAATCTCGGGTAAGAAATGTGCACGCCCACTCTGCCCCCACAGACTCACGGCAAGAAAAACTCCCTGATACAAATGCAGAAGGCCTGTGCGTGGCGTTGAGTGAGGAGCGCCCATTTAGCTCACTTCTTTGAGAAGATGTGTTACTACATTAGGAGGGTTGGAAAGTCTTGGTTGTCCTGGGTTGAGGTCCCACTGCTGCAAGGGACAAAGGTAGGAAGCTGCAGTAGCTGACTGGACACACAGAAATCGGAAACGCCCGGCAAGCTCTGGCCCATATTTGCTCAAGTTATTTCAGTTTAATGTCAATAAGAGGAAACCGGAGTCTTGGAGGAAATGGTCCCCAATTTCTCTATCAAGTAACTCTGGGGTAGTAAGGAACAGCTTGACTCAAGGGTAATGGGTATGCAGTGAGCACCTACTGTGTGCTTTTTTTTTAACACCTAGTGAATCAACTCTCCTGGGGCATTTGGATTGCAATTCTAATACTGCAGAGGAGTTAGTTAACCTCAGGTGGGAAGGCGACTTATGCCCAGGATAATAGTTAATTGCCCAGTTCTCAGTCAAACAACCTCTGTTCAGAACTGCACTGCCCAGTATGGAAGCCACAAGCCACACATGGCTGATGAGCAGGTGGCTACTTCCAATCAAGACGTGTTAAATATGCACCAGATTTCAAAGACTCGATACAAAAAGTAGGAACAAAAAAATACCACATAAATAAATTTATATTAATTATTTGTTAAAATGATAACATTTTGGATCTATTGGGTTAAATAAAATACCTTGTTAAAATTAATTTCACCATTTTTTTCTTCCTTCTTTAATGTGGCTATTTAGAATTTTCAAAGCAACATGTGTGGCTTGCATTTGTGGCTCATATTATATGTCTATTGGAAGGTGCTGATCTAGAAGATTCCTTGTCCATAATGAGCAGTCAATAAATATTTATCAAATGAAAATAGCCCACATCACCATTATAATTTAAGGCCGACTCCCTCACAATGTGACTAGGGAAAAAATGATTAATAATCACAACTGTAAAACATGTGATTTAAAAACCATAAAACCATTGTTAACAACTAAAATGTCACTCTTCGGAGGAGTCACTTCGGCTCTCAGATCATTAGCCTATATCTAGACTTTCTCTCTCTGCCTCTCTTTTTTTTTTTTTTTTTTTTTTTTTTTTTGCAAATAGGGCAGCCGAATCAAAATGGTGCATGTGAGTCTGGGCAATCCTGCAGTTACTTTTTAAAAATCCTAGGGCTGCTAGACAAAAGAATGAAATATTGATAAGAATGAGTATTTGAATAGCGTGACTCAGAAGTTTGATGTAAGGGACACAATGCCAGCCCAGCATTGCAGAGATTGGGCACAGGAAGTGGGAGAGAGGGAGCGAGGAGGAAAGAATTTCCTGAGCAACACAGTCAGTATTTTGAGTCCACACATTGTGAGGGTCTTGAATCACTCAGCCGCAACCCCCAGGCACTGAGAGCTGAGATAAGAAACAGAAGCAACCCACATTCTTGGGCCCGAAGGATGCTGGAGTCAAAATAGTGAAAGGAACCAGTCCCTCTGGGTGTCTTGGGTCCGGGTGCCAGCCGGGGTGCAGGCAGGTTCCATGTGGTCAGCTCAAAGAATAGATTATTTCAGGAACCCAAGCCTGTCAGACTTCCTGGGAAGGATGTGCCCAGACGAGGCTGGGTTCCCGGAATCTTGCCAAAATGGTCTGCAGACGTCACAAATACCCTGCAGCCCAGGGGAACGCCTCGTCCGGTAAATGTCCCTTTTGGCCCAAGCATTTCCACATCATTCTCCCTCTGCCAACCTACTGCTGCCGCCATATACTGTGGCTTTGCCCGTGGTATTTATATTAATAGAATTAAATCGCCGACAGCCATTTTTTCCAGTTGTACTTAGACATTTGCACGCATGAAGCCAGAGGCAGCCCGCCCCACCGAAAAGCACGCCAGCTTTAACTAAAGTGTGAACCTAAACCCTACCCACTTCCCCAGAGCTGCTGAGTGAGCGCTGGGATGCTACGCAGACTCCCTGGGTCTCAGTTCTCTCATCTGTAGGAAGCAGGAGATGATCACTTCCACCTCGCAGGGTTGCACGGAGAACGTCACCTATTGCAGCGCCAGTACGGAGTAAGGCTCTCAGTCACCGAGAACCGCCACCTTACAGCCACAGAGATGCCCAACGGCTTTGGCACTCTGAGGAGAAAGCTAAAGGCACCAGGGCGAGGCCCTGAACCAAGCCAACTGGCCCACGCAAGGGTCACACCCACGGCCTTGGCCTCACTTCATCCTATCGGCTGAGATAACCGGCGACAAGCACTTTCTAAAAGGAACTGTGAGAGTAATTGTGTCAGCCAGAGCCCGGGCAGGAAAAAGGTGATGGCGTACTCACAAGGGGTCAGTGATGAGAGCTGAGTCAAGGGCAGAAAGTGTGGGCAGTGAAAGAAATCAACAAGGAATGACTAAGCATCTGGACCACCCGTGCGACCACCCCAGGCCTGAAAGTGACACGGGCAGGGGCAGTTACCGGATCAGGAGGGCTGTGGCTATGGGAGAGAGTCACCAACAGCCCGTGACCTTGAGGAGAGGGGAACAGCCACTGCCACACCACTGCCCGGTAGAGAGGGAACGGGGGAATAATGACCGCAGCCCCTCCCTCCCCCCACCCTCTGTTCTCCTGCTGAGGCCACCTTGGCCAAACCCAAGAGGACAAGGGAGCCTAGTTAGTGCAATCCATTGAGATCAGCCTCAAGGCCACCGAGCAGGGTGGACCGTGGGTCTGGAAGGGAAAGCCGGAAACTAACCAACACAGTAATTACTGCACTTGGAAGCAGAAAAGCATTGAAATTAGTTTCAGTAAGAGCTTGATCAGGCCGTCAAAGCCTTCCGAAAATGCCTGTCATTGTAATCACAGGTAGAGACCTGATGGGCAGACCCACCCCGGTCAGGGGTCCCGAGAACCCACGAGCAATATTTAATCTGCTGAGCGAAAGCCACTGAGGGCTCCCTTTTACAGCAATTCTGACTGTTCCAGTGGCCCGCTGTGAATTTAATAGTGTCCCTTTGCTAAGAGTCAGCGTTAAACTTGAGACACGAGAGAAGCGTGACTTAGACGAGTTCAGGAACCCTCCATGGAGACGGAAGTACCTGTTGTTTAACACAAAGACATGGAAGATGTAATACAACCCCAGCTCGCCCCCAGCGGGGGAGGCCCCCAGGCCTGGCCGTGGAGTTGAGGTGGACGCTTGTGCTTCTGCGGTCCAGACCCTGCCCCTGACTCCCAGTCCTTGGCTCCTCTGGGCCCCCTTAGCCAATGATGTTCGCCCCTGGAAAACAGGCTTCTTTACTGAGGTGGGCTGGCCAGTGCCGGACAGGGACATGTACAAAGGAAGCGGAAACCGGAAGCAGCCTGGAACTGGCTTCCGCTCAGTCTGGCTCCCACTTGGCCTCAGCTAATGCACTAGCTCACTCACTAACTCATTGGCTCGTGCATTTTTCCCATTGAGATTTTTATTTTGCTTTTCTTTAATTATAAAAAATCATAGACAGACAAAAATATCCCCTAATTAAAATTAACATTTAACTGCATGTCTTTTTTTTTTTTTCCTTATTAAAGTGGTGATGCCCCAGAGAGTCTGGAATGGGACGAGGTATTAATTTTTGTTAAGTGTGGCAAAGAACCCATAACATGAAAGTTTAACTTTAGAACACTTATCGAGTGCCCGCTGTATGTCAGATACTGGAGACACCGCAAGACTAACACAGTCACTGCTTTCTAATGGGAGGGCTGTAAGTGACTGACAACCCTGGTGGGGGAGGTCAGAACGAGGGATGTGCTGGCGGCTGTCCGAACAGCCACAGAGGGGCCCGACCTGCTCTCAGGACCAGAGGAGGCCTCCCCGTGGAAGAGATTTTTAAAACCAGGAAGACAAAAGAATCAGCCCTCTACCCACGTGCCTTTGAGGACACGGTCTGAGACACATGAGACCACAGACTGGGGCCATGCCTGGCAGATGCCCAGCCGGCACTGCCAGTGGTCCTTGTGGGGTGGGGAAGGGGTTTATGTCAAAGTATGTATTCCCCGGTTTGGTTCCGTGCACCTGAGTCGGGGCAGAGTAGGCTGACCAAGACGTCCCGTTTTAAACAGGACCGAAAACAACGGTCCCATTTCCAAAGGGACGTCTGGGGAGCCCAGGGCAGAGTGAATGCGGCCCAAAGGCCCTAACAGGGCACTGAGATCTGATTGTCCATACAGCTCTCCAACACTGGGGGGTTCCCACAGGGTCCCCCATAGAGTCAAGGCTTGTTACTAGGCTTTGAGCGACTGGATTAGGAATTCCCCTAGGCTGTCTCGGGAGGGGCCCAGGACCTGGACGAGGCACTTTGGGGTGCCGGCACCTGGCGGTTCCATGCATAGGCCTGTCAGGTCCGCTGCGGCTCAGCTGTCCTTCTTGCCTTACTCAAGGACGCCTAACAGAACCAAGCCCAGCAGGTGCTGCGCACCCACTGCCCGCCCTTCGGTAATGCTGCCCGTGAAGCAAGTCCGCGTCTCCTCCTGCCTGTGTCCTCTTTGACCTGCAGTCAGGCTCCTACGTGATTCTGGATGGGACACTTGCTTTTCGAGTCGATGGTGACAGGTGGAGCTCCAAGTAACATTCCGGGCTCCAAAATGGGCCAGGCGAAAACAGGCTTGAGAGAAGTTTCAAGCACAGAATGTACACGCAAATGCCACAGAGGCCAGGCAGGTACAAATGATCAGAACCTTCCAAGTGTCAGCCAATAGGGAGTGACAGCAATTGTGGCAAAATGGAGAGTACTCTCTGCAACTAAAGGTGCTTATTTCCTTCCTTCCCCTGCCTTCCAGCCCAGACACGTCTGCAGGTCACCTTCAGCCTCCTGGCTACCAACTGTCCAGCCTTAGTTTAGAGCAGCGGTTCTCAAAAACAGTGTCACCTGGGAACTTGTTAGAAATGCACATTCTTGGGCCCCACCCCAGACCCCCTGTATCAGAAAGGGAGCGGGCAGGGAGCAGCAAATGTGTTTTTAAAGGTTCTTTCGGTAATTCTGATGCATGTCAAACTTGGAGGCACTAACGTCAAAGGTCATCACTGAATGGGCCACTGTCTGGTCCAAAACGACACATTTTTTCTCATTCTCCCAACTGTATCTGTATTTACTGAGCACACACTGTGTAGTGGGCCCTGGGCGGGGCACTAGGCGCCTGGGGGCACACAGGGCACATGTGGTCCTTGCCCTGAATGCGATCTTCAATTCTCGGCTCGTTGAGGACATTTTTGTTTGGCAGAATGCCGTGTCCACTAGGACGGCTCACTTTGCCAGAACCACGGGGGAAACAGGCGAAACAGAACTGCCGTCTCCTCTCCCCTTCTGTAAACGGAGTCGCTTTGGCCATGCACAATTAAAACTCTCTGCTCCAAGTCGCAGCCCTGGATGGCTTCAGGCTGCCCACCCCAGGCCCACGGTGAGACCGAGACGTGCCCTGCAGCACCAGACCGTCTCAGCGGGGCTCTGGCTGTCACCACGCTGACGCCCAGGCCTGGCCTCGCTCCACCTCCACCGCGGGCAGATGTCCTTGGACCCCTGCAGTCGCCTAATCACCCTCGCACTTGGGGACATCTCTTGAACACATCTGAAGACTTGAAGAACGTTCTGCCAGGTTCTCTGCTTCTTCCAGTGGATTAAATTGAGAATTCCCCTCGGTACCAAATCTCATGGTCGAAATGAACATTAACAAAATGAAGGAGGGGGAGGGGTGGAGACAGGAGTAACGAAAGAAAAACATCTAGCAGGGGGGCTGGGGGCGCCAGAGCTCTGCCAGTGCTTCACACGCTTCCCCCTTTCAAGTCTCCCCGCCCCTCCCTTCCCACGCCCCCCACCCCTCCCTGCCCCCACCCAACACTGCACACAGTCATCAAAATGCATCAAAACGCCATGCGACTGGCGCGGGGGCGGGGGCGGGTCAGGAGCAGCCCAATAAATAACGCTCCAAATTGTAGCCCGTTTTGTCCTGGCCGAACAAAGCCCTGCAGAGGTCCTTCTGATACCCACTCCCTCCCACCTGTGGCTCCGCGGCGGCCTGGAAAGGGTGACACGGGTGACTCCGAAGCCTTGGCGGAGCCTCCCCACAAAGGGCCACGTGAAGGTGCGCGGCCAGGGAGATTCATGACGCCGCAGGGCAGGCTGCCTCCCGCGGACCGGAGAAGAGACACAATCTGCTGGAAGTGACTTCTCACATTATCTGCAGAAAACATTAGTGGATATTTTCCCATCTGCATGCCTCCGGGCCTTATTGAGTCATAAAAAAGTAAATGATTTCCCTGACTGCTTTGACAAACCTGATCGTTCCAAGCCATTTTCTAGCTGATTGATTTGCCATTACGCTTCCGAGTGTCTCTGAGCAGAAAGGACTCACTGGTGACGAGCGTGCGAGCGAGAAAACCACGGGCAGCTCGCGGCGGCCGCCGAGGGACGCCAACGCGGCCCGGCGTGCGTGGAGGCGCTGACGGGTCAGCTAGGAGGGCTGCCCAGAGGACGTGGCTTGAGAGATCGGCCAGAAAGGAGTCCCCGACGCGTGGGGACGATGGGAGGAGGCGATTAAAACAGAAAAAAAAAGTGAAAACAAGCAACTTCTCTGCCGGCTCCAGGCCAAGATCAGAAGAGCACAGAAAACGTGACCAAAGGCTAAAAATAGGAGGTTAACAGCTAAGAACAGTGGAAGAGAAGGACAGGGCTGTATGGCGGTGGAGGGGCCCGGAGCAGTGACCTTGGGGCCGGGGGTCACCAAGATCCGGAGTCACCCTGATTCAGAAGGAAGAGCACGCGGCTCCTTGCTCAGCTTGGGCACCGTTCTGGCCGCTGTTTGGTCCTGGACGAGGTGTGTCCTGTGCCAGCTTCCTGAGCGGCCCTCAGTGGGACAGGGACAGGGCGACGGACCTGAAACACTGCCGGAGGAAGGAAGAGGCCCCGAGGGGGTCACCGTGTCAAGTCCAAGCTCCGGTTATCCCGGGAAAACGGTCACCGTTTGGCCCTTTCCCAAGGGCGATGTCAAGGGCCATGCCCTCTGCTGGGCTCTTAGTCCCCTGGGGCTCCCTGAGCACAGTCTGGCTCATTCCCCAGGCCCCCACCACTGGGCATTTGGCCTGAGAACAGATGGGGAATTAACGTGGCGGATGGGAGGAGTGGTTGCTAATGCCACTAATTTATTGAAGGTCAATGAAGCGTCCACAGGGTGAGGCCTTGCAGCACAGACTGCCAAAGGAGCTGGGGACAGAGGCGCCATGGTCAGCCAGATGGCCAGCTCCTCCCCACGTACCTCCCTATGTCCTAAGCACCAGTGAGAAAGATAAAACACCGCCCACCCACCAAGAAAAGGCAAAACCCCCCACAAGGGCAAGATGCAGTGTACAACGTGAAGACAAACGCTTCGGAGTCAGGGAGTGAAGGAATGAATGGGACCACTGCCAGGAGGTGACGTTCGTGGCAGCTGTAAAAGAAGTTGTGGACACGGCCTGGTAGGAAGGTGGGAGAAGGCATTCAAAACACGGGCACAAAAACAAGCCAACAGACCGGACGGGCAAGAGCACAAGCAAGGACCCTGAGGTTCACAGGGCCACCCAGGTCCCGGCCAGGACCCACGCTCTGGGCAATAGAGCAGCCTGGGCGGAAGGCCTTACGTGAGACCATCGTCACGTCCTGCCCTGTGGCCCCTGCGTCCCAGGTTCTCCTACAGAAGACTTTGCCGTCCTAAGGCACCTCTCCGACCAGAGATCAGAGGCCAGTCGCTACACACCTACGCACGCGTACATACAGCATGCCATCCGGACTCCTCACTTCCGCCGAATCCGGTCCCTCCTCCCCGTCTCCCAAGCCCATGCCAAAAATAAAATGTTCAGTCCAAAACCAGCCCCCTCCCCTGACACTGCAGACACACCAGTGAGTAGGGAACTTTGCCCAGTACCTACCTGCTCTGCTCTCTCCACCCCGATGCCTTTGTGGCATTCGGTGTCTCCGTCTGAAAGGCCCTTTGACACGCCTCGTAACCACCCACCAAAGTCCCTCCCATGACCTTTCAGGACTGTCAGGGAAGCGTCCCCCGTGTCAAAGAGACTCAGCTGGTCTCTTTCTTCTTCTTTGCATCGCCCTCACAGCACTAACACACCCAGCTGGTACTGGAGCGGTTTACGAACGTGACGCTCTCGCCCACATCGGACGCTGGGGTCCCGGCAGGGAGCTGAGACCTTCCGCCCATGTGCTCCAGGCTTCAACATGGGGCTGCTCCATAAAGTTCATGTCACGGGACTGAGGCTGGAGCACAGAGGTCTTCCGGGGTGTCCTCCGGGCGTTAGTAAGGAATTCCTGAACGCCCGCCCGGCCTCCACCCGCCATGCCCTCCTGCTCTGTGCTCTGCTCCTCCTGCCTGGCCTGGCCTGGGGGCCTGCACTCTTGTCCCATTTCGTGTCACCTCTTGGCCTTGTTACCCTCCACCCCATTCAGACCATGAATATTTTATAGATGAACTAAAGAAGTTTCTCTCCCAAATGTAGGCACAGAATGAGCTGATGAATTCGGGCTTGTACCTCATGCTCCTGTTTCACCTCTATAAGCAGAGGTTTGAGGAACTCCTGAGGCTCAGCTACGACCGAGTTGCGAGACAGAGCGTAAGTCTGGCCCCGACCTGGACCCTCCGGCGGCAGGCCCCCAACACCCGGCGGTGTTGTTTATTAGATGTGCAATCTGTAGATGTCCTCATGGTCACTTGGTAGGACACGGCACTGTCATCATTAGGACTAAGACTTAGTGGCTGCTAAGTATATGCACAGTGGCCCTCAGGCTGAAAAATTAGTGATAATCACATAATTGCTTATTATCAAACGTGATTAGGAATTAAATGGTCGTTAATGATCATATAGGCGAGTAGTCTCTAGGGTCATTTACCCGCCAAAACAGAGGCCGGCGAGGCTGCCGTGGCTGGGCGTGCAGTACTGTGGGCATGCTCGGGCATGGAGGTCCCGTGAAATACAGGGGCCTCCCACCGCACGAGAGCCGTTTCTTCTGCTCTGGATCCCATTATTCCAGCATCCGTGAGTGTATATGCCAAGACATAAAGGTGCTGATGGTGTCACCATTTGTCACTAGAGGTGTAACAGTGCATTCACCAGGAACGGCCATCTGTGGCCGCCCTTCCTTTAAGAAGACCACCAGGGCTCCTCCGGGAGCCCCCGTGGTGTGGAGGGAGAAGCCCAGGTCTGCTGCTAAGTGAAGCCGGGCCTCAGAGCCACGTCGACCGAAATGTAGGAGGCCGACCGGCCAGCCTCCGGAGTGTCTTGGTCATTGTCAGGTCAGAACCCCGAGCCCCAAGGGACTGTCCTCTCTGTGGCTGGGCCAGGAGAGAGAGCTGGCAGGCAGGTGCCCCTCCCTTACTTTAAGGTCACGCCAGGGGCTGGTACACTTTTGGTTTTGGGGGTTCCCAGAACATCCCTGGAGGCCTGGAACTTGACCTCTGCTCATGTCAGAAGGTCACGACTGGAAAGCAAGCCCACGTGGCAGTGAACACGCCAGTGGTGCCGTGAGGCGCTCTCAGGCACACCCGGCCACACCACCGCGGACCCCTCTCTCCGCACTTCGTTCTCCATCTCTCCGTCTCCTCCTCCGCCTCAACTGGACTAGAGGCGTCTGCTGGGGCGGTCACGGCCTCCAGGCCGGAGCCCAGTGCTCCCAAGCGCTGCCGCAGCCCGTGCCTGCCCCGAGGCTCCTGCGGCCTGTTTGGAGCCATTCCTGCCTCAAACCATTAGTCATTAAGAATTCTAGACTTGCCCCCACTTTTTTTCTGGCTCCGAATTCTCCCCTTAGACCCTACGCTCTCCATTCAGAAAACGGCCTGGGCCTTTGCCAAGCTATCTCCTCAGGGATCTCACCCGCTCTTTGACCCGGGCCTGGCCTTCCTTTAACTCTTCTGCAGTTTTAACAGCGACATAAATTCCTCAGAGAAATACATTTTAAAAAGGGAGAAATAATAGTACAGGAAGCAGGAAACGACCCTTTGTTAATATTTCTGGAACCTCATTTTCATGATGCCACATCTTTTTAATGAACTTTTTATTGTCCATTGAACTTCAAAGCACCCAGGGTTGTTATAGGTTACAGATGGCCACGGCGTCATGTCAGCAAGCTAAGGCAAGCGACGTTAGCCTCCAGGACAGCCAACAGTCCCACCCAATGGATGGAAACCAAGGCTCTGAAGTGCCGCCTCTGAAGAACCTTCTGACATACCTGTCCCAGAGAAGGAGTAAGGGACACCAGGAGCGAGCTGGGAACCAGGGTGGAAGGAAGCAGAAAGGATGGGGCAACAGTCTTCTCTCACCACAGACTTGATCTGAAAAACCCTGAGACAGATCTCACCCACTAAACCACCCAGAGGTCATCGGTACAAATGACCAGTGATGAGGTACACAAATGGCAGCACGGAAGCAAAGGGCTCTCATCCACCTCGCATTCTCGGCGCTGAGTCTCGGTATTTTTCGGTAGAAAACTACTACTCAGCATCTGTGGGTAATGTTTAGCAAACGAGAGGCACCGCCTCAGGAGAGAACCCTCCTTCCCTCCCCTTCACCTACCAGAACGTTGGGCTTCTTGGCTGTGCCTCACCGAGGTGCCCAGTGATGAGTGCCTGTCAACGGTGATGGTCATTCATTCACGCGTTGGCCCGTGCCCCGGCCTGTATCAGGTGCTGAGATGGGGGTCAGGGACGGGTGGCTACCAGACATGATGCCCTGACGTCCCTTTCTTTGTGGAGCTTATGATCCAGTTGGAATTTATAAGACCAGAAAATACTGTATTGATAACCACCACCGACGGAGAACCGGTGGCCCCGGTGAACTCCCAGAAGCTATGACATCGACGACTCCAGGTCTTCCCTGGCTGGGGCTCCCTGGGATTTCCAACGAGCCCATAAACACACAATTTGTTTCCCCAGGAAGGTTGTGAGCTATGTGAAGGCAAAAGCCTGGCCTCGTACTCCTGTCTCTCATGACATTGGCACATCATGAACCGTATTTGACCGCGGACCATGTCCCAGGCACTGTGGACACCAGGAGCATTGATTGATCCCACAAGTGCTAAATGACCGCCAGATAAAGACATGGTCTTGTGTGTGTGTGGGGGGGGGGGATGTTTCATTGGCAACTTGGGCATGGAACCCTAATCTCTTTTGTATCCCCGCAGTCCTCCAGTATCTGAAAAATGCCTGGCACATAGTAGGTGCTCAATAACCTTTGATGTTCAAATAATGAACCAAATCCTGCTTCTTCCAGGAGGCGAGTCTTGAGTTACATTTTGGCTGAAGTGATAGTACAAAACAGTGGATAGAGAGATACTCTAGGTAAAGGAACACCCAAGTTCGAGGTACAGTTATTTATTCAAAGATCTTCTGTGTGCCTACTATGTGCCAGGTTCTAAACTAGATGCCGGGAATATGAAGATGATTAAGGCACTCCTTGCCTAGAAGGGATTCAGAGTCTAAAGAGAGAACAGACACGGAACCAAGAGGACCAAACACTGTGCCCTGAGCCCAGTGTGGAGGAGCACAGAGCCAAGTTAGATGACAGGAGGGGCCACGCATTTCCTCCCGCTCCTTCTCCAGGACACTCTCCGGGCAGGGTCTTCGGGCACATCAGCCAACGTCCCTGGGGCCTTGCTTTTTAATCCAAGCAGGTCGTACCCTCAGCCGTCAGCCTTCACACTGCAAAGCTGCTTCCGTCACCGCTCACGTCCGGTGCTCGGCTGAGGAGGTGACGTTTGCACAGAATCTTGGAGAGTTTAGCAGAAGGACAAGGGTAGGCAGGAGGGAAAGAGCATTCCACGCAGAAGGAAATGCAAAGGTTCGGAGACCTGAGAAGACCTGCACATCTGGGACAGTCAAGGAGTTGAGTGCGGCGGGGCCTGGCCGGAAGTGAGCCTGGAGGCGTAGGCAGGGAGCAGAGGGTGAGGGGTGGGTGTGCAGCTCTGTTATAGAAGGCCACGGAAGGGTTTCTAGCCTGGGATTAGCAGGCCAGGAGGTCTGCATCTTTGAGAGACAATTGGAGCAGCCATGAGGAGGGTGGACTGGAGGAGGTCAAAACCAGCTGGGTAGCTGTTGCAGTGGTACCAGGGCAAGGGGCCGAGTTGAGAGCCTTGGCACCTGTCCCAAAGCACGAGGAACTGAGATGCGGTCATACAGAGAACACCTGGCATCAGGCAGGTCTGGGACCACTGGGAAAGGCCATGCGGGGCGCACTGGAGACGGGAGGACAGGCCTGGTGGGCGCCGAATGAGGTATGCGCCGAAGGAAGCACTGAATGGTGTTCTCCACGGCCCCCCCATGGAAACACAGGACCCCACCAGACTCACGTGACCCCACTTGGCTCACCCTTTAATCTGACGGGGACACAGGGCTGGCCTGTGAGGATGAAGCTGAAGCCTCCTCTCCCCTCTCTCCCTTTCGGCACCCATGCAGGGCTCTCCGTTTATTCAGAGCCTGCTCCCCCAAGTCCCCCATCCTGAGCAACCTCACTGCTACAGGGCTTGTCGCTACCATGCTCACACATTTGTACCATTTCTACAAAACCAAACGTCTCGCCCCAAAGGCTTGGCCCACACTCGCCAGACTCCGTTTGCTGGTGGAGCGTGCGAGCCGCTTTAGACAGACGCCGTCCCCTGGCGCAGCCTAGAGGTGGCATGAGCTCGTCTCAGCAGCCCAGAGGAAACGGAGGCCACGGCCACCGTCCCCACACAGCCCAGATGCACGCACTTTCCCAGGTAACCGGGACTGCTGCTGCTGTCCCGGAAACGCCACCCTTCTCCTGCCCTCTCCCTGGCCAGCGGGCGAGAGGCACCCAGGGCCCAAAGCTGCCCCTACACTGGCCAGGAAGTTACCCTGGTAACAGTGTCCGACACCCCTCGTTTTGTCCCCCTGCCACTCACAAAGCCCCTCTTCTCCGGGGGCAGAGCGGCGGCCCGCTGCACGGAGCCCACACCCTTGCAGCCTGGCACAATGGGCTCCCACGGAGTACACAGTGTTTCTTATTGTGGCATAAAATGCCATAAAGTCAGAACAAAGAGGGAGCCCAGAGCCTTGATGGGCCTGCGGCTCCCCGCCAGGCAGAGAATACACCCGATTGTTTAAAAGCCAGCGGTGAGGCAAGTGGCCAATTAGTGCGGCCTTCACCCCCGCGGCCTGTGAATGGGATTCGGACCATCAGAATGGGATTCTGCTGTTCAGATCGATGGCAGACAGGAAGCAAGGCTCCTCGCTGCCAAATTTAGAAGCCCGGAGCCAGCAAAGGTGGCTCGGGTGTCGCTGTGGCTGTCTTCGGGACCAGGCTGAGCCCTGCAGGTGCTCAATGTCAGCCCGCCCTCTGCACCTTTGCCCGTTTTCTTCTCTGCCCCTTTAAGGTGATGTAAGAGATTCCTAGAACATTCCTGAGACGAGGGAATTGTACATCTGTTCACAACTGCTTTGGAAAAACAATTCATTTTTCATTGTCTTCTTTCTCATAGTTGTCAAGAAATTTCCCACAACCCAGACCGGAAGAAAATGAAAGTAGGTCGGAGAGGGTGGCGGTCCTGTTATGGGGAGGGTGCTCGCTGTCACTCTCCTGTGCCGTGTTGAACCCAATACCGCGGAAGGAAGTGATGACCACCACCCAGAGGCAAAAATAACCCCGCAAACTTGGGAAACTGTAGCTGCAGCCACGGGGGGGGGGGGGGGGGGGGGGGGGGGGGGGGGGCGGGTGCAAGCACGCTGGACGCGAAGCAGATAAGAATTCTAATTCACTCTGAAAGCAAGGAAAAGGGCCGGCGTAAGGGAAGGCGGTCTTGCAGGGCCCAAGACGCCTGGCTGCAGGTTTTCTTCCTCTTCCTCTTTGCTGGAATTCTCCAGCCTCTAGTACTTGGGGAGCCTCTCCTGTTACCTCTAAACCCTAGAAGGGGGCCTTGGAGCTATTACCCGGCAGGGACCACGCTCAGTCACAGCTCGTGGCTTTATGGATCTTTTCTCACCATTGGGCCCAACCAAGTGGGTGTGCTGGCTTCAGAGGGTGAGCCAGGAAACCACCTCCTGACAGAGGCCCCTCCGAGGAGGCACCTGTATCCCGTAGCAAACCCAATGAGGAAAAGGTGCTGGCTGGAAGCAGGGAGCAGGAACATCACAGTGAACCCAGGGGCAGGAGACCATCCCATCCTCAGAGGCTCTTTTGGGGAGAAATTTTGCAACTGCCTGCCCCCCCCACCCCCCACCCCGAGGTTCAGAACAGCGATTCCCACGCAGGCTTTGCCCCCAGAATCACCTGGGATTTAACCAAAAGCAGCAGATTCCCGGGTCCCTCGCAGAGGTTCGAGTCAGACCGAGGGGTAAGCCCGTGGCGACTCCCACGCAGACAGTAAGTGGGGTGCTTTGGAGAAGCCCAGAGAGACCTGTCTGGGCAAGGCGAACCAGCTCCAAACTGCAGCGGGAGGGGCCCGGATGCCGACCCTAGAGAGCCCGGTTTACTACTCAGGGCCGCGGTCCTGAGAAACGGGGGGTCGGGGAGGGGAGGGCCTTTCCCTCCGCTCACAAAAGGAAGCCGTGGAGTCCCAGCCCGGGGCGCGACTGCGGGGTGCACGGAGCCGGGTCAGGGCCCAGCGCCCCCTCGCGTCCTCTGGGGGCCACCCTGGGCAGCCGCCCCTGACACCCAGCACGGCTGCCAGGGCCGACCCCGAGCGGCCGCTGCCCCGCCGGCAGCTGGGCTGGGGACAGGCGGGGAGGACGCGGGGTGGTCCAGAAAAGACCTTTGTGTCGCGGGCGCACACCCCCGCCCTCGGGGAAAACGCCTCCGCGCCGCGCCTCGCGGGTCCTCCGCGCGGCGGCCGGCGCCAGGCCCTGCTCCGGAAAGGGCGCGACCGTGAGCCGACCTCGGGCGCCGGGCAGGACCCCGGGGCCCGAGGCTCCCGGCCCGGTCTCGGCGCGGCGCCCCTCCCCAGCCCTGGCCGGCGGGGGGGGGGGGGGGGGCGGGGGGCGCCGCGGCTCTCCCGGGCTCAGGGAAACCTGCTGCGGCCGGGCGCGCCCGCGTGGTTTCGGCTGGGCAGGGGCGCCCCCTCGTGCCCAGCGAGGGGCCCCGCCGCCCTGCGGTCCCGGGAGGCGCAGAGCAGGACCGAGCCTTTCCCCCAGGGGCCTGGGGGAGGGACGCCTCAGCCTGCAATCCCGGGCCCCAGAGGAGACTCGGGGCCCTGACTGGTCAGGAGGAGAGGATCCCCGGGGTGATGCTTAAGAAGGAGTCTCCACGGAGGGGGTTCCGGGGGCCGTCCCCGCAAGTGCCCTGGGCGATGCTGCCCTCACGTGTTGCTCGAGAGAGATGTCATTTGCCATCCCTCCTCAGGAAGCTGGGATTAGCTCTAGGATCAGCGCCTCCTGCACCAGCCCCGATGTGGGGGCAGCCAGTTCTGCCCCCAGAAATGTAGGTCGGGGTCCTCTCTACCTGCCCCCAGCCCGGGACCAGCCACGGTGCGGACGAGCCCTGCACAGAGGGACCGTCCTGGCACGCCGTTCACATGCAGCCTTCCTTGCCTGGCCTCCTGCCAGAGCCATGATCAAGGAAAGAGCCAGGGCAGCCGGAGGCAGAGCCAAACGCCTCCTGCGGGCCACACTTTCTCTGGTCCCCAGCAGCCTGGCATGACTCACCTGGGTGGCAGCAGTTTATTAAAATGGATTGCCAGAGCTGAGTCACGGCTGTGACCTGTGGTCATGGCTCAGTTCAGGTGAATAGGGAGGAAAAAAAGGCAAAACGTCAGGGCCCACCAGGTGGCACAAGTAGATGCCAGCCTGTTTGTGGCTCTGCATGCCCTCCCCAACCTTCTCCCCAGGCACCCCCTCCCCTGCACCTGGAGACCGAGGGCACACACAAATGCCACAGGTGACACCAAGGGAAAGGGCAGCTAGAAGAGTCCCCGGGGAGGTGTGCTCAAGCGTGATGACTTGTCACGTGGCTCTGTGACCCAGCCCCCCTGACAACTGCTTCCCAGCTGGCACAGCTGACTGTCACCACAGCCAAGTCCAAGGCCAGGGAGGGAAACAATGCCTCCCGCAGCCATCAAGACAGGTGTGGACAGGAGCAGGAATGGGGGCCTCTCAGCCCAAGGCTGAGCCAGAGCCCCTCCCCACCGTGTGTACAAGTCAAGGCAGCTCGCTTGGGGGGGGGGGGGAACAGAGTGGGGGAGAGAAGGGGGGGCAGCCTGTGCAGCTGGGGCTTCCTTGTGGCGGAGGGAGAAGCTGAGAGGGTCCAGGTCTGGGTGGGGGGCTGTCAGCTGCCCCTGCTCTTTGCCCTTCAACATTCAGAAACTGTTTGTTTGCAGACAGGGAGCCCCCACCCAAACCAACGGGCAAAGAAACATACTGAGAACAAGCGTTTCCCCCAAGAATAAAAAAGAGCCCCCACACCCCCATTCCACCTCCTCACTCAGACCCCACTGCCATCCACTGCCTCCCCCATGGCGGGACCCTCTGCTTCGGCCATCTGACCTCTGAAAGGCTTCTTTAACACCTAGGTCAATTCCCCCTTCCCAGCCAAGTCAGGGAAGTGAGACGTTATGTGGGGGCATTACCCTGAGAGGCTCCTCCAGCTGTTCATCCTGCAAACATTTGCTGCACCAGGCCACATGGGGATGTGGCCACGACTAAGGTGCTTTTGTTGAGGGACTTAGAGTCAAGCTGCCCTGGCCTGGCTAGAAGCCCAGGGGCGCAGTGCAGGAATTCCCCAGCCCCAGACTGCAGATCTCTGTTCCCCAAACTGCCCCAGGCACCGCAGCAAGGGGGGTGGTGCTGGGGTATTGGGTGTGGCTGCGGCTGACTGCAGGGACACGGGCCTGGGGTGGGGGCCGGAGGAGCAGCAATGCCACGCCCTCCATGACAGATCCCGCAGTCCACTAGGGCTCCACAGCCTGAGAGATCTCCTTGCTTTCCAGATGCCGAGTTGGGAGATGGAAATGAAAGCAGCATTTATCAAAGCAACGGCCGGGTCCTCTAGCAGGGGCGCTGGCCGAGGGGCTCGGCGGAGACCCCTCCCCCGGCCGTGCTTTCCATGTCCCCACAGGCCTCCCTTCCTCCTCCTCTTTGCTAAAACGGAAACCAGCATGTCCACAGTTCCCACCCTCACTGTATGCTACTTTCTTCTTGGGGCCTGTTTCGAGCATCTGTGGACAGCAGCAGTGACCAGCCCAGCCCCGGACAGCACAGGCCAAGCAGCCTGGGCTCGTGGAGCCCCTCTCAGGGTGCCCTGCTGCTGCCCAGAAGCCCAGAGCCCCAGGGCGACCCAGCAGCCCTGGCAATCCCAGCGGCCTGCGGTCCCTCCGCTGAGGGTGCTTGTTCAGGCCTCACTCCGCCCCGCGTGGAGATGAGTCGCATATTCAGTAAACGAACTAACTTCACCCAGTTTCGTTTCGTTCCTTTCAGTTTCCCTGGGCAAAGGCTCAGGGCCTCCAGCTGGGAGGAGAGGGAAGCACATCTCACAGCCCCCACCCCACGGCCACCTCTCCCTGCCACCCCCATCCCTATCACAAGGAATGACACATCCTGGACCCCCACGGGCTGGGACAGCGGGATGGCCAGGTGCACCCAGGGTACCCACCTAGGACCTGTTTCGTGTGTGGACTCCACGCTTCTAATGACATCTTAGGGCCCAAAGACCAGATCAAACTTGGGGCGAACAAAGGTCAGAGAAGGCTGTGAGAAAGTGGTGTGCATGAGATACAGAAAGAAATAAAGACAGGTCAAAAAATAATGAAAGATGAAGTGGACAAGCTACCGATACATGCCAAAACATTACACTAAGTGGAAGAAGCCAGACCCAAAAGGCCGCGTGTTACGTGATTCTACTTAGATGCAATTTCTAGAAAAGGCAAAACCCCGAAGGGGGCGAGGCGTGGGGGTTGACTGCAGACAGCTCAGAAGGACTTTGGGGGGTGACAGAGGTCTTCTAAAGCTGGTTTGTGCTAATGTTTACACAACTGGATGAATTTACTGACGTTTCATCAAACTGTGCGCTTAGACTGGCTGAACTCCAGGGTCCAAGTGTGCAGCAAGCCACGCGCATGCGACGCATTTTCTGAAAACTGGAGGGAGGAGCCGAGAAAGGGGAGGGGGAGGGGGGAGGGGGGAGGGGGGAGAGGCAAAACCAACAGAAAGGCATTTGCCCCCCTGGCCTTGAAGCCCTGGCTCCTCAGACCAGAAGCGCCACGGCCTGAGATGGGTTGTGCACGGTGCCCACGGGGTTTCAGGAGAACTAGACGCGAATTACCTCAAAATCTTGTCCCATTCCTCTGCGTTCTCCAGTTAAACGAAGCGATTCAACTGCTGCAAACAGGTAGAGTCACCCAGGCCAGCGACATCCAAGACCCAAGATCAAGGCAGACGCGTGTGAATGTTAGCAGAGCCCAGAAGGGCCACGCAAGTCGACAATGTGTCATGAAGTCAATAAAATTCCGAAAACCTCCAGTTTTTCCATTCGCAAATGGTGCCCCGAGCCCTTACCATCTATTATGTGAGAGAATGGAGCCGCCACTTTTTTAACCGAACTTTCCAGCTGACTGAAAAGACCTGTCCAGGAGACGACACTGAGAAGTGCCTTAGGGAGAGACGACGCCTGGTTAGGAAGGTTCATGGGGAGCTGGGTGGGATTGGGGGGCCGCGTCGCCATTCTGACGGGTCCCACCCACAGTAAGCTGTGACCGTGTTTGGGCAGCTCCACTGAGGCCGTCATAGGTCCACAGCAGCCCATGTTGGGGTTTCGAAAACTAGGCTACCCCTATGAGGTGTGGGGTGACACCCCCCGTGCCATTACCGCAGCGCGGCAGCAGCTGGGCGTCCGCCGATGGGGCGTCTCGTGGACCACTGTACAGACTGACTGTACATAGAGCGCCGGGACCCTTCCGAGGCTGAGGCACGGTGGCGGGGACACAGGGTCTTTCCAAGCCTTCGCCTCTTCAGGCCGCTGGCAGCATGACCCTCAGACACTTGTCACCTATCAGTCAACTGAGATGCCAGGCTGTGAGGACGCTCCCCCTCCAGGAGTTCAGTCTTAATGGGGTGACGGGACACATACAGAAAAAGCCAAGTGAAGGCAATATGAGGCTGCAGGGGCTGCTCTGTGGTGGGCCTGGGGATGAGCATTTCCCATGTGTCTAATCCTCACCATAAGCCCGAGAGGCAGGTATGACTAAGCCCGCGTTGCACGGGAGGGAACCGGCATCGGGGTTCTCCCCGGCATCGGGGTTCTCCCCGGATCAGGGTTCTCCCCCGCATCGGACCCACCTGGCCTCTGGGCTTGCTTGTATTTTCACAACACTTGGGAGATGCACAGGAATCTAGGAGGTTAACTGGGGGGTGGGGGGGTAAAGGCTGGATGGGGACTCCTCAGGGTGTCTCCTTTTGCATCATTTAGGCTTTGAAAGATGTGACACTATTACCCATTCAGAGAAGTAGAAACGTGTTTAAAAAACCACGAACAAGGCGAAGCACGCACGCACACCTGCACAGAATCTGACCACTGCTGCCGTCATGAGCCAAACCACCTTCTTAAAAGGTTAATCAGGTCGGCCTCTCCCACTGACTTCCCAGGGGCTCTGCCACGGGGCACCCGGCACCCCCACGCCTCCCCGCCCCCGGCCCTCTCCCTTAAGCTCCAGCCAATCTGGCCTCCCTGCCCGTCCCCTGAAGCACTGGGGACCCCCCAAGAGCACAGCCCGGGCGCTCACTGCCTGGGACCTGGCCTAGAGGTCCGCAGGGTTCACTCCCTCACCTCCCTCTGGTGAGAACCTCCCCCAACCCGCGTCATGGAGAGCTTCCTCCCTTGGCCTGCCTGAGCCCTCCTCCTGCACCTGGCTGACCTGGCAGAGGCGACCTTCCTCTGCTGGCAGGCGGGCTCTTTGTTTGCTGCTGTATCTCCAGCTCAAGCCTCCGCTGAGTCAAAGAGCGGTTGGGGGGGGGGGCGGGGGGGATGTCCTGAGATTCCCCCCCCCCCCAGGATGCTCCCCTAGGAGCCACAGCCCAGAAATAACAACAGCCAGCATTTACAGGGGACTTAGGGCACGAGCTCAGGGGTGCTCGCTCGTCTGCTTTACTCAGGTGATCTCACTTAATCCCCAAATACCCTTAATAAAGGAGCCCGGGGAGGGGGAGGGTCTCCCATTTTACACCTGCTGGAGTTGAACTAAATTACAGGAGCTCGTGCAGGTGTCCGATGGCTCCTGTGCTCTCTCACCCACACACAAATCCCCCAGGACCAGGGGACAGAAACGTGAGGTCCCGGGAGAACAGAGCACGGTGAGGGTGTCCCGTGCACAGCAAAATGCTGCGCTGCACAGAGAACGCACGCGCGGGCCCCGAACGCAGCGCTGCGAGGAACAGGGCTCGCAGCGGCCTAGGGCAGCAGTCCTCGCTCAAGCCTCTTAAGGTGTTTTATTTGTTTGCTTTCCTTTTTTCCTTTGACAATAATGGCACATTTAAAAAATTAAGAACTACAAACAAAGGACCATGTCTTTTGAGTCCACGTTCACATTGTCCCGCGCCGTGGCACCAGGGCTGTCCGGACTGTCGCTGGGGGCGGGGTTCGGCCTCTGGGAAAGGCATTGGGTCGTCCACGGGGCCGCTCCGGGAGCGCGGGCGCTGTTCCTCCGGCCCCCACCAGAGGGCAGGCGCCTGGAGCCGTCCCCAGCGCCCACGTCCCCGAGGCCCCCACGTCCCCGAGGCCCCCACAACTCTGGCAACCCCCTTCTCTCTCTCTCCAAACCAGAGCCAGGAGCTGGAACCGTTAGGGAACTTATTTTGGTCCCCACAGGGGACTCTTTAGAGACAGAGCCCTCCCCCGACCGGCAGGAGATGACACGCCAGCCCAGCCTGGCCACACCCCTGAGGTTGGGTGTCTCCCCCGCAGTCCTGTCTCCACCCCAGCTGCCACCACGGTGGTGCCCCAGCTCTCAGGCCCGACCCAGGCCCCTCCTGCCATGCCCCAAGGCCACCCCAGCAGGCACAGGAGTAATGAATGCTTGGACCCTTCAGCTGACAGCCATAAGGACACGAGGCCGCTCTGAGTCCCAGGGACCTGGCCCACAAGGGCTGGGTGAGAAGTGGAGGAAGGGGCCGGGCTGAGGGGCTCAGCGCCGAGGCTGCCAGTTGGGAAGGAGGGAAGCAACAGAGGCCGGCGGAGGCCCCTCAAGCCTTGCAGTGAGTGTGGGGACACGGATCTACAGGCCTGGGCAGGGGGACCTAGGGAGGAGAAAGAGGCAGAAAGAAGCTTCTATCCTGTCTCTGGTTACGGTGGGGGCCCAGGCCCAGGTGACAAGACCTCAGGCCTCCCCAAAAAGGAAACGCCACGCCGCCCTCAGCCAGGTCTCAGCCCAGCCCTCCTGGCAGGGAGGGACCCCCCCACCAAGCCCGGGCCCTGCCCCGCCCCAGCTCCCAACAGCAGCTCCCAAGGACACCCGTCTATAGGCCGTCTTGGACGGGTCGCTGGGGGGCCGGGGGAGGGGGGCCCGGCTGACCCAGCTCCTCCTGCCCGGCCCTGCCCACGCCCTTGGCTCTACTCCTGCTGCTCGTTCATCTCCATGTCGGACACCAGAATGTTCTTCTCAGTGGCCTCGCCGGGGCCCGACGAGCTGCGGCTGTAGCGGGCGCCCTCGAAGGCCCCGCGCTCGGCGCTCTGCCGCCGCCGGTAGAGGATCAGGGCCGCCGTCATCAGGGCCAGCAGCAGCAGCACTGCCGTCAGCACCACCACCAGGGCCGCCGGGTTCTCGGGGAGCGCTGCTGTGGGGCAGGACCGACACTCGGTCAGCAAGCCCCACCCAGCCCTGCCCGGCAGCCCACTGCCCGCCCCCGGAAGGAGGGGATGGAGGGGCAGGGCTAGTCTCAGGCCCGCCCCCCACTCACCTGATGGCGAGAAGCTGTTCTCGTCAGCTGCAAGGCAGAGGGAGGGACCAGTCAATACCAGCAGTAGCAACAGTAACACAGTAGGCTCTCCGTTAAGCAGCACCCGTGGGGATTGGCAGATGCCAGAGAAATGCAAGCAGACTCTCCATTAACCGGAACTCAAGCAACCGGCCAGTTTTCCCAGTTGTTTGAGATGTTACTGGTTGATTGAGTTCTGGTTAACAGAGTCTACTGTAATTAGCCAAGACAGACACTTCCTGAGTGTCAGACACTTTATTAGCTCATTTAATCTTGTAGGCAGTAATTATCCCCATTTTACATCTGAGGAAACTGAGGCCATAGAGCTTAACTAACTTGCCCAAGGTCACATAGTTGGTAAGTGGTTTGGCCGCGGCTTGAACTCTGCCCATGCCCTTAACTACAAAATGACGCGTTTGCTGTCTAGCTTGGAAATGTGTAGGAAGAGCCAGTCTTTCCTACAGGCCAATTTACCCTAGGGGAGGGTCCCCGCAGCCCCAGGCCTGTCTGTTCGTGCCTTCACAGGCACTATGTCACTTGCAACATCTGCAGCAGCCCCCGGCCCCGCCCCAGCGCCAGCCGCGCGGGGGCGGAAGGAGGCGAGCAGGGTCTCACCTCGGAGCAGCTTGCAGACCACGCCCATGGTGATGTTGGTGCAGGCGCCCGGCCGCCACAGCCCGCTGCTGCTCTGGATCCAGTAGCAGCTGTTGTGACTCAGCATGCTGGGGCCCAGGCCAGGGGGCCCCCAGTTGGAGTAGTTCACAGCTGTGTTGTCCTGCCAGACCAGGGTGCCTCCTACGGGAAAGAAGGCACGGGGGGGGGGGGGGGGGGGGGGGGGGGGGGGGGGGGGGGGGGGGGGGGGGTGTCACACGGTGGAGCGGGAGCAGGTGGGAGAGAACAGACCTGTTCTAGAACCAAGTCCCCCTCCCACAAGTCCTCACCCCCACCAAACCCTGGTGGAAGGCATCTCCCCTACAGCCTGAGGCCTTACCCTCCCCACCCCACACACAGGGTACCCACCTTTGGGGTTGAAGTTCATGCCTAGCCAGGCGCCCCGACTCTGGCCCTCAGAGCTCTGCAGATGCTCCCAGACAAACACGTTCTCCATTTCATCCAGAATGGACAGGACCGCCCCACCCACTGGACACAAGGGAGGTCCACGTCAGGGCATATGGGTCTCCCTGGGGTAGCGGAGCCCCCCGGCCCCGAGGCCCCAGCCCTCTCCTCCAGCAGCCTGAGTACAGGATGGGGTGGAATCCGTGCATTTGCGCGCATGCACGTGCTCGCACAGTAAGGGCACATAGGTGTAACGTCACATACAGTCTCTGGCTATGGGAATGTGACAGAGCACTTACGTGTGGGTAACCACAGGACGAGTGTAGCAAGGGGACTGCATTCATGGGTTCTGAGTGTCGAGAGGGGCCACCACCTGAAAAGCCCACCCGTGGACGCTGGCCTGCCTTTGCCCACCTCTCTGGCAGCGCTGCAGTGCCTCCTTGTGGCCCAGCCGCAGCTCCATGTGGAAGGAGTAGCAGTGTTCCCGGAAGGGAATCCATGCAGAGTCGGCCAGACCTTGGGGACAGCTGCCATGGTAGCTTATTCTTCGGGGAGGGGGTGGCCCTGTGGGGGTGCAGAATTGAGGAAGTGGCCCAGAGCCCTCCCTGGAATCGCCTACGCCTGGCCCACCCCTCCGCCCAAACAGGTGGGCACTCACCCCCGTTAATTCCACACATAGCACCCTGCAACTTGGTGTCGCAGCTGGTGGTACGCCAGGCCCCATTCACATCCACATAGGCGCAGCCCCCTAGGTGCTGGGGTTCCCCGTCCTGCCAGCTCACGTAGCTCAGTGGCTCCTCTGAGACCCAGGAATACCGTCGGGAGCCCTGGGAACGAGGAAGCCATTGGGGTGGAGGAAGGGGACCAGCCAGGGGAGGGAAGGGCAGGTAAGGCAGGCAGTTAGGAAGGGACAGGGAGGGGAATCAGGGGTGTGGGCCCAGTCCCGGTCCCAGAACAAGGTTGGGAGCCCACCTCTTCACTGGCCAGCCCAATCCAGAGTGGCGTGTGCAGACCTCGGGCGGCCTGAGTGAGGAAGGCCTGAGTGTAGGGGTCAGGCACGTGTGCCAGGCTGGTGTTGCGGCTCTCACACAGGAGGAGGGCATCGTGCCAGCGCAGTGGCTTCTGCAGCAGCCGGAAGGTGCCACTGAGGTAGGAGAGCTCAGTGCCGGGGGCAGGGGGCGATGCTGCCGGGGATGGGCTCAACGAGGGGTCTATAGGGAAGAGGACAGGGCTCAGGCATGAGGCTGGGGGCACACCAGGCATCAGGGAAAGACCCGGCTTCCACGGGCACAGCACTTGGCACAGACTAACAGTAAGTGTCAGCCACTGTTATGGTTAACAATACACTGTTGCTAATAAGCCAGGGAGCAAGCTCGGGCCTTGACCCACTCCTACCCCAGGAGCCCAGGGCAGAGGAACTCACGCACGGAGCTGGAGGCACCTCAGCTTGCTGGGCACCGTGCGCAGCATCCGGTTTTGCCTGGTCAGTCCCACACACCCCAAACCTTCCTGAGACCCCCTCGGTGCTCACTACCTTTCCCACTGATTGTCACCTGGTCTCTCTGCCCACCTGCTTCCCAAGCAGGTACAAGACTGGAGGTGACCCCAAGGACCTCTAAAGTCAGGAACCATGTTTTATTCCTCCTGGCCTGACAGCACCAAGCCCAGTGCTAGGGTTTCCAAGTTCACAGGCAACACGTACCCGTGCCCTTCTGGCAGATGAAGCCATGTGTCTCCTCCGTGCAGCTCCGGTCATCCCAGCGGCCAGTGAAGTGGGCGGAGGGGCTATGCAGGACCACCGCGCAGCTGGTCTGGGGGAAAGGAGCTGCTCAGGGGAGCCCCAGCAGCTGCCTCCACCTTGTGCCACTGCCCCCAAAAGGCACTATGAACAGAGAGGCTGGAAGAGGGGGGACCCAGGGAGTGAAGGCAGGCACCACAAGCTAGGGCAGCAGGGCAAGGGGTGGGAGGCCGAGGAGAGTGGGGAGGGGCTTCCTCACCGGTATGTTGCCACTGGGAGCAGGGCTAGGGCCAGAGGGTTCCCCCGGTGCCCAGTTGGCATACAGCAGAGGCTCTCGTTCCACCCACTGGAAGTCCCTCTGCGAGGCATGGAGGCCAATCCAAAGGTCAAAAGTCACATTGGGCAGGCTGGCTGTGATGAATGCTACAGTCCCCCGGAAGAGAGAGTTATGAGCGACAGGGCAGCCCCTGCTCATGCTGAGCTAGCCATTTGGGGGGACTGTGTCAGAGGAGACCGGGTCCTCCACGGGGCTGGCCCTACCTTGCTCTAAGGGGTTTGCAATGGTGACCAGTTGGGCCTCTTGCTGTTCACAGGAGAACTGTGCCTCTGACCACTTCACCTGGTCCTGGGGGTCCTGGCCCTGGATTCGGAAACACTGGGGGACGGAGGAGGAGGCATGATGTCCAGCTTCACCTCTCTGTCCCACAAACCCAGAAACCCCACTGCGTACCCCTCAGCAGCAGGCCCTGGGGAGGCTTTGGGGGCTGTGAGAAAAATATCAGGACAAGGACACCTGGGTCTCCTTGAGCAAGGGCCCAGCACCCTCTCAGCCTGGGATAGCAGATCACATAGAACCTGCCCACACTCCAGGGAGCTTTCAGTGGGAGGATCTCTTTGGGCCACCAAAGGCTCTAGTACCCATAACAAGGATTGGGAGGGAGGACAAGGTCTGTCTCCCTTTCTGCTAAGCACCTTCCTGAGCGTTGTCTGAAATCGCTTATCTTGCCCTTTGAACTTACATGACCGTCTCCAGGATATTTTTATCTTGCCTTTTTGAGTGGTCTTTGCTAGGCAGCAGCTTCTAACTCTTGTAATTTCATGTTTGTCTTTCCCTACCTTCATTATTTCCATAAGGTTAAAGAAAGCCTGTGTGGGAAATCTTTATCATGTGAAGAGTCTTTGAAACTGAATGATGTACAGTAATTTCCTGCTCAGGAGGGGAGAAAGAATATATGTAAAATATATTCTGTTTTATATTACGTGGAAGAAGCCATGAGCATAAGTTTTTGGAAAAATTTAACAACATGAGAAAATGTTCCAAACCCAGGAGTGAGGGCAAAAACGCTGGATACAAAATTGCATTAGTTGGCACGATCTGTCACGTGGGGAAAGGCGGGAAGGGGAGTAAGAAATACTGAGAGTGGTTATCGCCAGAGAGTATGGGTGAGTTTTATTTTCCTCTGTACTTTCCATAGTTTTAACAATACGCACACCTTACTTGTTTGTTTTTTAACAGAAAAGGTGTAATATTCACTTGAATATTCTGAGGACAGTAAAGCTCCATGACGCTAAGAGGCTGGCTGCATTCCAATGTATGACAAAGATTTATGGATTACATTATCTAGGGTTTCCTAATCTAATCCTCACAGCTGGGCCAAGTGGTTTTACAATATCCTGCAAAGAAAGAGTGGATTGAAGCTCACGCTAATGATGCCAGTGCAAACAAGGAGACCCCGAGCTGCTCTTCCTGAGTGAAGCTCCCTTCAGCTGGCTACTAGTAAAAATGATGGAGGTCTAATGCGGTCTGATCAGTCAGCCCAGGGTGCAATCAGACCACTTTTAGAAAGAAACTCAAACTCCACAGGAAGCATTTGGAAAACATATTCAGAAATATATCCATTCTGCTTCATTTTATTGCCCCAAACTTTCCTACCTGCACACTCAAAACACTTGAAACAAAAATTTTTTTCTTCCCCCCATCCCGAGAAGAAAATTTTCTAAATGTAATTTTTTTAAATCTCCCAAATACTTTATTTTTTTAACCTACTTGATTGGGTCTTCTGATCAATTTGTGAAGGAGATCAGTTTCAAATGCAGAAATTTACTAGCCAATTTTTTTTTTTTTTTTTTTTTTTTTTTTTTTTTTTTTTTTTTTTTTTTTTTTTTTTTTTTTTTTTTTTTTTTTTTTTTTTTTTTTTTTTTTTTTTTTGCTTTTTAGTATGTGGGTAGCTCCCTGACTGGGAATCGAACCCAGGCCGCAGCGCCGACAGCGCTAACGCCGAAGCCTTAAGCCACTACACCATCAGGGAACTCCCTACTAGCCAATTTTTATAGAAAAAACCTCTGGTTAAGTAGAAGGACTGAAAAATGGAGAGAATGTTTTAGAGAGCCCAGCAAACGATGGATGAACTTTTCTCACTTTGATCTATTTGTCTCTGTGAGGTAACTTTTTAATTTGCAACAAGCATTAAATCCATGTTTTGAAATAATCTGAACTTCAAACAAGACCTGTGTGTCATGAATCACAAGGTGTCGGACCATGAGTTTTTTAAAATAATGAGAAATATGCAACCACCGTGTCCTTTATACTTATTTAAATATTAATAATGACTGATAATTTTTGAGTGAGCACAAAACCTTTTTTCATACCACTAATATAAAAAAAATTTTAAGACATAAAAATACTATTTGAAAATCTTTAATTCATGCTTAATACGGTCTTGTTCTTGTGCATATTTTCCTACATATAACATTAGTCACCTTATTATTTAAGTAAATACTCATATATACAAGGGCTGTCCAGAAAGTATCCAACCATGTGACAATGTTATATTGACAATGGCTGAGGTTTTCCCTATATAAAGTACACACATAAACTCTGTATGTTCAATGTTTTGTTTTACTAATAGGAGTTCATTATACAAATGTTTGACAGCCACTGATCTAGAAAACTCACCAAACTCTTTGGATAACCTCAGTTCCTGAGGGATCAGAAGCTGCTACTACCCTGAGTCACATTTTCCAAGGGGTCTGGCCCTGGCATGGAGGCGAAGCAGGAGAGGGTGGTGGGCACAGGCACACCAAGGCCTTGACTTTGATATTGCCAAAAGGCCAGGACTCCTTAGGCTCAGCCTTCCCATAATCACATGACTCCCTGGGCTGCCCCTGCATCCTACCTTGTTGAGGAACTGATTCCAGCCAGAGGGGCAGCCTCCCAGGGCCGTGGGTGGCAGGTCGGGGGGCTGAATCTTTCTGGTGCTGTTGCTGCGCTTGCAGATGTAAGGCAAGACCGTCAGGCACCTCTGATCCCCCCAGTCCTCTGCAGAAAGGGGAGGAGAGGGCCATCACCCCAGTTTAGGGAAGGGTTGGTAGCATCCTTGTCTCATGCCCTGAGAGGAGGCAGGGCCAGGGCTCAGGTCCCAACTCTGAACTCAGGTCCTGTGTGGCTGCGGGACTGTGGGGCAAGGTCCTCCCCTCTCTGGTCTGGCCCTTCTTGAGTTGTGGGAACAAAGAGAATGGAAGAGATGGATAGCCCCTGCCTGGGTTCGCCTCCCTGCCCCCCCACATCGACCCTCTCCTCAGCCTCTGGACCCTCTGCCCCCACCTCGCCCTCACCTCGGCTGGCCGTCATGTACACGCACTTCTTATCCTTGCCGAGGGGCCGAGGTTTGCCGGGCGCCCAGGCGATGAAGTTTATAATGGAGTCATCTGTCCACCTGCAGTGGCACCAAGCAGGGGTGACTCCAGCACTGGCCGCAGCCCCCACCTCCCCCGCACACCAAGTATAGACCATGAGAGAGGGGGCAAGGAAGGGCTCAAGTTCAGGAGCTTATCTGCAGGCTGAGGAGTGGGGCTGTGTTCAGCATAGCTGGGGACCTGAGGACCTGGCGCCTGCAGGAAAGACCAGCCCCCACCTTCCCTGGACACAGATGTTTCTAACTCAGGAAAAGTCTAAGAATCCCAGAGCAGAGCTCCGAGGGCAACCGTGCTGACACCCCTGTGCTGCTGGTCCTTCTTGCTTCAACGCATGGTAGGTGGGCCCCGAATACAAAGACGCCCCTCGGGACCATCGTCACATGTACTTGCTCATGTCCTAGGAGGGCCTTATTCAGAGTGACACCAGCATAACATGAGCTGCCATGATTTAGTGCCCAGTCATGCGCCGGACGCAGTGCTAAGGACTTCATAATAGCTCATCTCTAATTCTCACAACAATCCCACCAGGCAGGCCGCCTTATTCTCATTTTCAGATGAGAAAACTGAGGCCCAGAGAGGTTAAGTCGCTTGCTCGAGGCCACACACCCAGACAAAGGTAGCACTGGATTCAAATCCAGGTCCATCTGTCTCTGTGTGCTGTGCAGCCTCCCTCCTTCCAGCCGGGGTTTGAGGCTAGCCATCCAGGCATGCACTCCCTCCCACGCCTGCTCCCTTACCACCCCCGCATCCCAGCCCCTGCCCAGGGCTCCTACCTGAAGCGCCCATCACTCTCTGAAGTGTGCAGGCCAATCCACCAGTGCTGCTCCTGGCCCCTGGAGAACTAGGAAAGCAGGCGAGCAGGTGAAGGTTGATAGGCCCCTCTCTCATGCCCCTGGGCCTGCCTTCTCCTACCTGCAGCCCCCTGCTCCCTCGCCTGCCCACCTTCTGCAGGTTGTGCCCCAGGAAGTCCAGTTCCTCCTGGCTGTGTACGGAGGCCAGCTCAGCCTGGAACCACGTGCAGATGCGCTGTGCCTGCACCCATGTGGATTGGTGCTCAAAGAACCTGTACTCTGCCTCCTGGAAACGCAGCCATTCCCGCCGGCCTGCGGGGCAGTGTGGGCGTGGGAGTGGCGGCCAGACGGGAGCCGCCTGCCTGCCCGCCCACGGAGAAGGACAAGGCGGGTCCAGGGCACAGCAGGGCAGGTGGGCCTGCGAGCCCACCTGACCCGGCCCATAGGCTTGCAGATACCCCATCCCCCTTTTTTTGGCTCGAACCCCTAACCGTCTTCGTTTTGTCCCGGCGGAGGAGACGCCCTTTCCCCTCTCCGGACTGCTTGCTATTCGGAGCGAGATGGGCAGGGGGCCTCACCTTGTGGGCTGACATCAGGCTCGCGCACGTCCGTGCCTACAGAGACAATGTGGAAAGAGACGCTGTAGGGAAAAGAGACCCTCCCCTAGATGCCAGGCCTGCTGCCCTTTGCCCCATGCCCCGTCCCCCAGGGCCACCCCACCCAACCTCGAGGGATCTTGCAGATCCAGTCCAGCTGCGTCTCGCACTGCATGGCCACCCACTGCAGGGAGGCCAGGTCGAGAACGGCACAGCTCCGTATGTCGTCGTCATCGTGCCGGCTCCGGTCGAAATTGTGGTAAGAGAACTGAAGACGGAGGTCAGAGTGGGAGAGGGTCCTGAGGCACGAGGCGCAGGCTGCCCCCATCCCCAGACGAGATGAACAAGAGGCCTGGCCTGGGCTGGGAACCCCCAACCTGGGCTGAATGCCCCCCATCCTCCTTTCCTCTACCTTCCAGCTCTGGCCAGAGGTGCTACCTGGGTTCGACCTCACCCACCTTCAGGCCCTGTCCCGCCCTGAAAGACCACGCCCACTGCCAAAGCCACGCCCACCTCCCCAGGCCCCCTCACCCCCAAGCCGTCACTCCAGCGCCAGCTCTGCCCCACTCCGGGGTCTCGACGGTTCAGGCCGATCCAGAACCAGTGCTGCTCATGGATCTCAGGCTCAGACTCACTTCAGCACAACCCAGGGGTTGGGACAGAAGAGATTGGGGTGAGAGGAGCAGAAGCCAAACATACCCCCTGCCCCATGCAGCTGTGACCTGGGCAGTTCCCAGAGCTTGGGGTCTCTCTATCTGGCTTCACACTCAGGGTCCGGGGCTACACTGTTGGGGTGAGAACTGAGCTAGCTGGACTGGGTACCAGCTCCTGGGGTGGTGGGCAGCCTGGTTCCCTTCCCTGGCTTCCTTTGGGTGGGGTTTGCTCTGCCAGCAAGATTCTGAAGGCTTTTATGTCAGGGAGTTTGGGAAGTCGAGGAGGATGGACGGACCAGGGGCTCTGGAATCAGGTAAACTTGGATTCTAGGTTGGGTTCTCCCACGGACCAGCTCTGTGACCTTGGGGAAATAACCCAACCTATCTGTCAGCCCACAGGGTCAATGATAATAGCTACTTCCTAGTGTTGCTGAGAGGATTAAATGAGGATTAAATGTTTAGCACAGTACCTGGTACCTGGTGAGAAGCAATCAATATGAACTATTATAATTACTAGTCAAATAATGCATCATGGTGTTTGCTGGGAGGAGATATCCCTAGAATTAAGATCTCAGGAAGCCTGGATTTGTCCCAGGGCTAAGGGATTATAGCTGTGTGTCACAGGATGCCCAAAGCTCACAGGACAGAGATGGTATCCTGGAGGGACCCCCATGGGCAAATGCTCACTTTTGTAGCCTTTCTCCTCTTGTCTTTCAGGAAAAGCTTTTTATTGAGGAGTGTGAGTTATTATGGGATGTATAGGTGGGGGAACCCCTCAACTTGAATCAGCTTGTACAAGGTTTTATCATGGAGGACACAGGGGGAGCAGTTACTTGTGTAAAAGTGTGTGAGTCTGAGGGGGTGCTGCTGGCTCTGTGATGCTGGTGGGCAATGCAGAGTCTCCAATTCCAGGGAGACCAGGGATACTTGAGGGGGTACAGGACATTCCTTCTCACCCCAAGCCCTCACATAGGCCTCAGTAGAGTTGCCTTCACCCTGCCCCCTGCCCAGCAAAACCAAGAACCACACGCACAAGCACGCAGGCCACCACCCCAGGCTCAGTACCCGAAGATCTTGTTGAGCATGTTGGCCACAAAGTGTTCTTCCTCATAGCTGGCCAGGCTCAGCAGCTGGGCCCCCAACTCCCGGCAGGCCCCCTGGGCCTGGACCCAGCTCTTCTTGTCCTGTAGCCGCTCTGAGCTGAACACCTGCAGGAGCAGAGTCCAGCCATCCAAGCTGTCCCCACTGGCCCAGTTCCCGAGGGGACACCTGTGCTCCTATGACAGCAGTTGGGGGCGGGGGGGGGGCTGGGGCCTCACTGAACAGGGGTCCAGACTAGCTAAGACGATCCTGCTTGTCAAAGAATGAGCCCCCAGGAGGGCAGCAGGCACAGGCAGGCTCCGGAGAACACCCCCTGTCCAGTCCCCCTAACCAGCGGGGAGACCTGGGCTCTTATCTCAGCAGAACCCCAGTCTGCTGTGGACAAGTCCCTCCCGCTCCCTGGACTTCAGTTTTTTTGTGTAATAAAAGACCCTAGACTATAGGAGGGGCTCTCAAACCTGGCAGAGTTTAAAAATACAGATTACCAGGTCCCACCCTAACCTACTAGGTCCCTATCTCCACTGTGGCAGTCTGAGGGTTTTATTTTTATCAAGCTCCCCAGGCGATCTGAAGAGCAGCCAGCCTGGCCCCCACATGGAGGAACCTCTGAAACCAGTGGTCTGTATGGTTTCTTCAATTCCTCAAATATTTAGTGAGCACCTACTATGTGCCAGGTCTCAGATGCTACTGACAAGAGTTTCATCAGAAATGCTCTCTGTCTACAGTCCGCAGTGGGGAAAAGCGTTTTCGGGGCTACTGCCTAGATGGTGGTAGGTGGGTTCCACTGGGACTCCCCCCCTCCACCATACTGAACTACCCATTTGCTCTTTTCTCTCTCCCTCCCACCAGCGCCAACAGGCTGCCTACCTTATAGCAATGCCGGAGCTTGGGGTCTGAGGCCCAGCCCTGGGGACAGGAGCCGGTGAGGCTGGGCGTGGGGTCTGGCCCAGGCAGTTCCGGTGTCACTGGCGTGCCCAGGCTCTGCCGGCAGATGTAGCGGGCCCGGAAGATGGTGCAGTTCTTCACCTCCCACAGCCCCATGGCGCTGCCCGTGGCCAGGGCCACGCAGCCCCCACGGTTGTACCCTGAAGGAGGGAGAAGGAAGACCCTTACGCTAAGGTGGACGCATGGTCTGGCTGTCCCTCACGTCCCCAGGGGGCACCACCACAGCCTTCACACTGGGAACCAGCTTCGCCGTCTCTGCAAGGACGCTCTGTGGGGCCCAAGTGGGGAGAGTAGCTCTGTGCTTACTCGTATGAGATCTGAGGCAAGATGCTTAACCTCTCGGGGCCTGTTTTGTCATCTCCCTCATCAGATTATTGAAAGGGTTAAAAAAAGGCAATGAATATGCAATGGTAATAACAGCGAGCATTACACTGTGCTCACTATTCTAAGAGCCTCACAGACATTAACCCATGTAAGCCTACATCAAGCCTATGAGGAAAGCACCATTATCCCCGTTTGACAGATGAGGAAACTGAGGCTCAAAGATGCACAGCTAATAAAATAGTACAATCAGGACCTGAGCCTGTGCTCCTAAACGGCTGTACGGCTGCTCAGTTCACGGAGAAGCCCAGGGTCTCCGTCCTGGCAGGGCAGGCCCACCGAGGCAAGTCAAAGAAGGGGGCTGGCCAGGTGCCCCGGAGGAGGGGCTCACCGGGCTGGTCACGGTTCCAGTGGGTATACATGACCTCGTCCCCACTAAGCCAGCGGAAGGAGCCAGTGCCGTTGAGGTCCTGCAGGGCGGTCCAGAAGTACTCGCCATCCCAGCTGTAGATGAGGCTGCTGACAAAGGCCTGCTCGAACCTGCAGGGAAAAGGCTGGTCAAGGCAGGGAGCCCGGCGTGTCCAACCTGCGGCCAGGACGGCTTTGAATGCAGACCGATACGAATTCTTAAAAATGAAGAGATTTTTTTTTGCGACCTTTGTAACTCATCAGCTAGCATGAGTGTGAGTGTGAGTGTATGGGTGGCCCGAGACGGTTCTTCTTCCAGTGTGGCCCAGGGAAGCCAAAAGGTTGGACACCCCGCTAGGTGCTCTGCCCTGGGAGTTTGGCTGCTGCATCCGACCAGTAACTTGCTCAGGGAAGTGGGGACCCCCAAGGGCCCTGCAGCTGGCAGCAGCCCAGCTCCCCCTCTACTGTGTGCATTTTTGTGCCTTGCTGAGAACAAAGTAGGGAAAATCAGACACAGCCAAGAGCTCTCTTGGGAATCAAGCCCACACCTACACCTGTTCGTGCTGCTGCCTAGTGCACCCCACTCTGGGGTCGCTTAGTAAGCATTTTTGTGACAGTATTAGAAAAAGGCCCTGGAGTCCATTGAGGCTCAAAGGACTCAGGTCCCTCTGTGCTTGGTGGCAGGATGCTACCCCATTTGGTGGAGGAGCCCCATTAGGCTGGTGCTAGCGCCCACCCCCTCCTGTACCTGTTGGTGATAGTGACCAGCTGAGAGCCGTGGTCAGTGCACAGACGCCGGGCCTCACTGTAGGTCACTTGGTCCTCCCCCAGCCAGTAGCAGGATGGGCTGTGCCACTTCCAACCCTGGCTCGAGAGAGTAGGCAAAAGAGGGGTGTCTGTGGGGAGGCCGTTCCTCTCTCACCCATAAATCCTAGGGCAGGGGGTGCCATCAGTGGCGTCACTGAACGTCCCACAGGCTTGGGCACAACACAGAGGGGACTTGTTTGACACCAGAGACGGCTCTTCCTGTGCTGGGTTCTGCACCTGTCACTCCACACTCCCTCTCCCCCCATTACCCGCAACTCCTACACCCAGGGTGGACGCATGGCCCGAGGACGCTGACCGAGGGCAGCCAGGGACCTGGCCCAAGGCCTGGCGCAGACAGATGAGTGGCTCATCAGACTCCTCTCTCAAACATTTAAGCCAAGAGAAGCAATGGGAAAGCTGCCAGCTGGCTGAGAAACCTTCACTGAAAAGCCGGGAGAGCTGCCAGGACGTGGAGGGGGCTGGGTCACGCTCAAGGGCCTGGAAACGCTGGAGGACACGCCTGGCCTGGGGGCTGGGAGGGCAGGCAGACCCTCAGCAAGGGGGAGCTCTCCATCTCCTGGCCCCCACACCCCGGGAGCCCTCTCCTCCCGGGGCCATCCTGGGGGGCTCTCTGCTCCTGCCTTTCAGTTGTGGAACTGAGGCTCAGAGGTGACTTGATTTTGTACACAGAGGGTACAAGGCAGAGCTCGGACTTGAACCCACAGAGGCTGTGCCTGTCCTCACCACAGCCCTTCCCCTAAGATGTCACCAGATGTTTGCCAGGGCCTTTGCCTCCAGCAGGCCTTGAAGTGGGAAGCCTTGGGGTGGGCTTGAGGTTGAAAGAGAGAGAGAAAGAGAGACGCAGCCCCCCAGGCAGGAGCCGGGGGGGGGGGGGAGTGTGTGTGCGCACACGCAATCTCTATGCCCAGCAGGGCTAAGACCCCGGGCTCCTAACTCCCCCACACGTTCTAGGCCAGCCCTGGCGCCAGGGCAGTGAACGGTAAGCCTCTCCATTCCCCTACCCCCACCTCCCGCAGGCCAGGACAGAGCCCCTGGCCCCTGCGTCAGATGGAGTGACGTGCCAGGTGTAACAGAGCTGGGAAAGCAGAATGGGGTGCAGAGAGGACACGGGCTCACACCAGCGGCAGCCACTCAGGTGAAGAGGCAGGGGCCACCCACTGCCACCTCCTGTTCTCTGCTGCCTCTGAGAAGTGCATTCCCCATGGAGAGGCGGCTCCGGGATGGGGGTGGGGAGCTCTGCTTCCTCCCAACAGCCCCCCACCCGACCCCACCTGACATCACTCCTTCTGGAAGGGAGCAGCTTGGCGAAGACGGGTGTGTCAAGGCAGGCAGGCTGCAGGACCACCCTCCCACCACCGCCACCACACGCCCTGGCCCCGGGAGACCCTCCGGCCGGGCCCTCCCAGCACGCAGCTCCAGAAGCACCCTCACCTTCCGGCAGCCGTGGTCCTCCTCAGTGGCGTCCTGGCTCAGCTGGCCTGCCTTCTTGCAGATGGATGGCAAGGACTGGTTACAGGGACTGTCATTCCAGCGTCCTTCCTGGGGATCCAGGGTGAGGAGGAGTCTCAGCCCTACCCCTGCCCCCCCAATCTCCCAAACCCTTCAGCAAACTTGATTTCCAGACAGGTCCCTGCCTCTGCTTGCTGTGTGATTCTGAGCAGGAGGCCTGACCTCTCTGCGTTCCGGGCTATAGAGTGGGGAGAGCAACACCAGTTCTACCAGCCCCGCGGGGCTGAAGAGCACACAGCGCTGATGTGCAAATGCCTTCAAACGTCGACAAGCACTGTCTAAAAGGGAAGAGGCCATCTTCTAGATTATTTGTAGCTCATTTCGTAATCACCACGGACACGCTGGCTGAGACTGTAACCGATGGCCGGACAGACGGACAAGGTTCCCAGTTCTGCAAGCTGTGCAGACCCAAGCTGAGGCGCTGTGCCCAGACCCGAACCGCAGCTGCTGCAGCGGAAGCGGAGTGCAGTCGTCGGCCCCTCCCGATGCCTCAGCCCTCCGCCTGGCCAGCAGCCCATCTGCCTTTAGCCCTACCCAGAGGGCAGAGGCATGCGCATGTCCCGGCCCCCAGGAGAGTGCCTGACACATAACGTACACGCAACAAATAATGGTTCATAAATTTAAAAACAGCATCCCTATGCTTGATGGCTCTGTCCCTGCCATCCCCGGTACTGTGTGTGCTGTCCCATGGGAGAGTGTCCTGTCTGTCCCCAGAGCGGATAGTCTGTCCCTATGGCTTTGTCCCTTTTTAAAAGGTCACTCATCTCTGCTTGAAGCCTTGCATCAATTCCTCCACCTACCCATGCTGCATCGGAGCTAAAGCCATGGCAAATAGTCATCAGCCCCTAATTTCTTGAGCAGACAGGACTGCTCAGAGCAGCCCCACCTGGGGAGCATGTCCACATAGCGTGGACTCTGACGCCACCTGCTGGCAGGGAGGAGCAGCTGGCAGGACACCCAATGGCTCCAGGAAACGACCTAAGGCCTCAGGAGAACTAACTCTTTTCATTCGCCCCATTACCCTCCGAGGGTGGCACCACTGACTGACGAGGAAACAGAGAGGTTAGGGAGCTTGCCCAAAGGTGACCCAGCTAGTTGGGGGAGGACAGGGGAGTCAAACTCTGGCAATCTCTCCACGTGGGAGGAAGGGGTTGGTGGCGGGGAGGTGCTTCAGAAAGATCATGGCGTAGGGATACAGGTTAGGTGCCAACTGGAGGGCTGGGGTGACACCAGGAGGCTGGGGTACATTTGGAGCCCTGTGATGGGGAGAGGGGTTTCTCACCGGCCCCCAGATGGTGACACAGTCCTCCAAGCTGTCCCGGAAGTTGTTGGGCTCAAAGGGGTGCCAATGGGTGAAGCTCACAAGGCTCCCGTCAGACCATTCAAAATTCATCTGCAGTTTCAAATCGTTGAGGCCGATCCACAGCTCCTCCACCTCTGGGGGGGTGCCATGGAAGAGAGGGGAGCAAAGACACGGGGAGGTCAGCCTCAGCCACCAGCAGGGGAGGAGGGGACAGCCCCTGAGCCTCCGGGGCAGGCTGGGGTGGGCGTGGGAGGCTCTGCCCCGCACCCCAGTCTGGCCGTGGACGAGCAGCCCCTCACCTTGCTTGATCTGCTTGGTGATGAACTCCAGCTCGGCCATGCTGTGGACACTGAGGAGGTCCCCACCGGCCCTCAGACACGCCTTCTTGGACTCCTGCCAGCTGCGCTTCTCTGCCTGCAGGCGGTAGCAGTGGCCCTGGAAGGGCTGCCAGCTGGGCTCACACTCCACCTTCACATTGGCCCACACATCTGCAGAGACCCCCCGAGGCCGCTGCTCAGGCATCCAGCCGCCCAGCCTCGGCCCCGACCCCCTGGGCAGTAGTAACATAGGCAGAGCCCCCAAAGTCACCTCCTCCCTGAACCTGTCCCATGTCAGCCCTTGTCACCAAGACAGGTCTGAATGCTGAATGGGGCTGAAAAGACAACCCCCCCACCCCGGGCCTGCTGGAGACCCAGAGGCCGTGCCCCAGGAGGTGGTGGCAGATTCCACCCCAGATAGGACAGGATGGCCCCTCCAGCTGGGGCCTCAGAGAGAGAGATGGGCCCAATTCAGGACAGACCAGCCCCAGGAGCCTGTCCCCCTTCCCTAAACGAGGTTTCCTTCGCTCACGTCCACCATGCTTCATGAATGAAACCACCATCGCCGTCTCAAGTAACATGCACTGAGTGTGGACTCCGTGCTGGCCCTGGCGGTCCAGGGCGAAGGGAGTAAGGAAACGGGGCCCCACTGGGGTGGCAGCACATGCAAGTCCCTGCTGACTTGCCGGCATGCCCTGGCTGGGAGTTCTCTTGCTACTTCCCCCGCCTTCCCTGCACCCCAGGGCTGAGGAACTGACTGGTGTTAGGCCCTTCCTCACCCCCATTTCCATGCATTTCAGGTTCACCCTCTGGGACTGTGGTCCAAGGGCAGCTGAGACAAACGAGCCCTCACTTGAGCCTTGGCAAGAGAAAATAAGATTTTACCAAACCACCCACCATGTCAGGCTCGGGCAGGATTCCGCCTGGCTGGGCGGGCAAGCGTGTACCCACTGGAAGCATCACCACAGATGCTTCTGGGACCCACTGCACTCTGGGCACCTCGCCAGGGTCCAGCCATACCATTCCCTGGCGACCCGGCAAAGCGGGCAGGTGTGAGAGCCAGCATGGGCTCACGCTGGGCTCCGGGCCTCTCGGGCCTCTCAGCGGGCCCCTGAGCTAAGACCCGAGGCTGCCGCACTCCCATAGACTCGGGGGTTAGTGGGTGTTCAGACCCCAGAAGGGAGCTCAGGAACGGTGGCTGCTTTGGGGACCATGATGGCGGCTGCTTCCCAAAGGGCATGCTTTGAGCGATGCGGCCTGGAAGGCAGAAGAAGCCTCCTAGGAAAAGGCCTCGTACCGAGCGATGTGGGCTGGGACGAAAGAGCAAGTCCAAGGCTATAGACACATCGGCCGGTCCGTGAGAGGACTCGCCACAGCGTCGACACCAGGGACACCCAGGGACGGAAGACTTGGTGAGGGGCTGGCCCCAAGGCGGACCCCAGACAGGCTTCAGAAAACAGCTTCTAGGAAGACCTGGAATTGGCACCTGCCCCAGGCCCCTTCCAGCTGGAGGTGAGGCACCCTAAGTGTGGGGCCAAGGGTTTAAGCCTTTGTCCTGAGCCCCTGGGAGTGAAGAGGGGCGAAGCAGGAGCTGACAGCCCTGAATCACTCTCTGCTAACACTCCATTGGTCGGAAAGAGAAGTTTCACTCTGTAAGCTCTTTGGGTTTGTGGGGGATTTTTTCCTGCTTTTGCTGTGTTTTGCTTGTAAAAAATCCCCTCTTCCCCATTCTCAGTGCTAGTGGATTCCCACCAGCGCCCCTCCAGCCTACACACACAAATGCCCTCCACCACCTATGGAGGTGCTGCTTCTGCCTGGGCCAGGTCTCCAGCTCCCAACAACCCTGCAAAGGGGGTGAGGTGATTCCCAATTTGCACCTCACAGACAGCTGCTTGCCCAGGGCCGCACACCAGTGAGGGGCGGAGTCCCCAAAGCAGTGTCCTGCCCATCACCCCTTCACAACTTCTCCATGGGGTCCCCAGAACTATCTCTACGCATCACAAATGTCAGCAAGACCCTCCTAGCTTAGAAACCTGCAAAGGCCCCCTCCCCCAACACCTCACCCAGCAGCCAAGACCCTTCAGGAATCAGCTGCAACCTGCCTTTTCTCTGCCCCAATGCTTCCTACACGGTACCCGTTCAGGATCCTGTGAAATGCGGGTCCTGACTCAATTCACGGGGGCACAGCCTGAGATTCTACATTTAGGGCAAGCTGCCCGGGGTCACTGTGCTTGCTGCCGGCCTGACGATCGCACCTCAGGTAATTAAGAGTCTACATGTACCCCAGCCTCAGAGCTGCCCGGCACTCCCAGGCCTCCACACCTCTGCAGGTGCAGTTCCCTTCGCCAGCAACGCCCGCACCGAGCTTTATCCCTTCTTAAACGTGCGCTCCACTTGAAAGGCCTAAATCATCTGTCACTTCCATGAGACCCTCCTTAGCTCTTAGAAGCATACTCAGTTCCTTCTCTAGACACTTCTCCTCCTGCAACATCTATGACACATATTTCTGGAATAGTGGATAACTCAGGACATTTCGATTGTGTGTTGAGATGTCTGTCACCTCCAGCAGACTGTGACCTCCACTAGGACAAGGTGAGTAATGCCACTTAACACAGTTCTCAACAAATCCCCCAACGATGTAACAGCAGATTCCAATTTGTTCAGACCTCAGCTGAGCTGTCAAATAAGAGCAGGGAGGAGGCTAGCTGCGGCGGTGACCCTGCCGAGCCCCACCCCGGCCCAGCGCTGGGACCCCCGCTCACCAGGAGGCGGGGGCTCGGTGGTGGCGTTGGGCTTCTTCTTGCACACGTAGGGCAGCGCGATGCTGCAGTCGCGGTTCTGCCAGCCGCCGGAGGACTCCGTGCGGATCACCCCGCAATTCTCCTCGCTCGGGTTGTCCGGCTGATCTGTGGGGAGGGCAGGGCACCAGCACCCCAGGGGAGAGACTCACACTTGCCCCCCTGGAGCCCTCCTCCTTCCTCAGAAGCCGGAGCCAGCAGGAGATGCCCAGCGCTCCGCTCAGCCCTCCCTCACTGGGTACCGCAGGGCCGCACTGCTTTCCTACCTTGGGCCCACATGTCCTGAGCCCTCTCTGCTCAGCATCCGGTACCGGCCAGGCTGCTGGGGCACGGGGTGCCCTGGTGCATGGGACTGAGGTCTAGTCTACTGCCCACGCACACCCTGTGCCCTGAGCGTTAGTTTATAATTCACACAAAGGCACTGCAATGGCCTAGTGCGGCCAGTCCAGGCGGTGGGGGGAATCTGCCCCCCCTGCCACCCCCACTTGCCCGGAGGAAGGTCCCAGGGATAAATGGAGGCTGAGAGCCTGCGGGGTCCCCAGGCCACCCTGCACCCCAAACCCCGCGCCTCACCGCTCTCCCAGTTGAGGTACTTGAGGGGTGAGTTGTCCGACCACTGCCAGCCTCCACTGGTGTCCAGGTCGTTCAGGCCAATCCACAGTGTGGAGCTGTAGCCCGTGAGGAGCCCTGACAGCGAGATGGCGACAGCAAGAAGGGGGTCGCCCGTGCTCAGCGTTCCCACTCTTGGCCCCCACCAACGCCATCCGTACCCCCACGAGCAGAAAGGGCTCAGGGTCCTCCAAAGATGGGGAGCAGGTCTCAGGCTCCTGGCAGCCCCGTCCCCAGGGGCGTCGGAGCCCCGCCAGCCAGCCCGGCCCAGGGCCTGCCTGCCTCTCACCATTGATGTAGGTCTGCTCGTGGATCTCCGTGATGCTCAGCAGGTCCGCCCCCTGCTGCTCGCAGCTGGCCCAGGCCTCCCTCCATGACAGCGTGGACTGGAAGTTAAACTGGTAGCAGCTGTCGGTCAGCTGGTCCTTGTCCCAGAAGGTCTCACAGTCGTTACCTGCCACCACGACAGCCAGACACAGGTCCATCCTTGGTCCTCTCCTTCGGGGCCCAGATGGGGGTCCCTCCCGGAGTACTGAGACCCCACATGGGCTGTTCCATGCTGCAAGGAGGGGCCCCTTCTCACCCCAGTCCCCAAGGTGCCGCCACCCACAGCCTCATGGCCCGCCTCCTGCCAGGCGCCGCCCCGCTCTCACTCTTGATGGGGCAGAAGCCCCAGCGCTCGTCCTTGCCGTAGTCCTGGGTGGTGGCACACCACAGGTGCCCGTCCTCACGGCCCGTGCTGGTGCAGCCATGGAACCACTGGTTGTCATACTTGAAGGGAATGGTGCACGGTTTCCCGTGGGAGTTCCCCTGGATGGTGTAGACTTCTGCACCAGAAAGAGGGGAGCCGGGCCTTGGCATCTGGACCCCAGAGGCTGCCCACGCCCCATGACTGAGAGAGCTGTGGGTGGGCAGGGGTCAGCAGAGTGGGGCAAGGCAGTGGTACCGGACAGTTGTCACCTCAGCCCAGGAGCCCTGGGAAGGTTTGGCTGCTCCCCACATAGGGCTGGGAAAGTGACCCTCCCAATGCCCTTAATGCCTGTCCAAAATCCAGCTGGGTGAGGGGGCCGCCATGTCACCCACAGATGACCGAGCCTGAGGAATCCCTGCTCAGTGCCCCAGACTGGGGGCTCCACGCCTCCTGCTATGGGCCTCGCCTCCTCAGGTTCCATCTTGGCACTCAGGGTGACTTCCAGGAAAAGGACCCCCAGGATGGAGCTGCCCACCACAAAAAGCCCCTTGCTAGGTGACCCTGCTCCCCATTTATCCCTGAAAATAGGGATCAAGACACCTCTGAGGGATACCCTGGTATGTCTTGATCCCCATTTATGTACTGTTTGAGGTCTTTACAAGTGTATATTAATTTTTTAATTTAAAAAAAAAGTAACTTAAATGCTTTAAAGTTAATTTTCTTATTCAAAAATGCTTCCCACATTACAATCAAAGATGTGACTGCCAAAGGTGTGCATGCAGAGGCCAAAGGCCCCATCACCCCGGAATCTGTCCCTCTGTGGCTCCTGTCGCCCTGACCCTGGGGGTCCCCTCCCTCCCCTGCAAGCAGCCCCTCACCATAGTAGGGCCGAGCACACAGATCCTCTTCGCTGCCATAGATGCGCCACTGGCCACTGCGGGTCTGGTCGCCGCGCTCGGGGGTGCCAGCCTTGGACGTGTTGCCAGCACGGCCTCCCAGGAGCAGGGACAGCTGATCACCAAGTGTGCGACAGTGCCATCGAAGATTGAGTGCCTCCCGGTCACATTCGTACATGCCCAGGGAGGCTGTGCTGTTGGTGCCCGGCCAGCCTGTGCCCAGGCACTGCATGGTGCCCAGGTTGAAGAGTCTGTTGCGGGAGACCCACTTCCAGCGCTGGGCGGGTAGGCTGGTGTTGCAGCCGGCGGAGACTCTGACTTGCCCACCCTGGGCCTCCAGGCAGCCCTGCAGTCCGTGGCTGAAGATGAGGAAGACGTTGGGTTCTAGAAGGGAAAACAAGACACGAAGCCATCACAGGGCTCTCCTGGCTGGCCCACGGTGGCCAGGGCCACCTACATTGAGCATGAGTTGTGAGCCTCCTCACGCAGTCCTCACTACTGACCCCTTGGGGTGGAGGTGAGAGGCACCGCTGCCCCCATGTCCAGCTGAGACAAAGCCTGCATGCCCGCCTCTGATCTAACCTCCAAAGCAAACCCAACTCCACACGGCAGGGTGACTACCGCATACTTTTCCGAGTGCCATAAACAAGTCAAAATTCAAATGACAAAAACATGTAACTTACCAGAGGCAAACAGTTAAGTCCCTGATATCAAAAGAACATCTACCAAAAAGTATAATAAACTATGAAGAAAACAGCAACAATGTAGTAGAAAATGAGTAAAAGATAAATGAGAAAATGAGTAAAAGCTAAAAAAAAATACAACTGGCTTTTAAATAGTTGAAATGAAAACCACACTCACAGTAAAACATAAAAACAAGGTAAGTCTCTCTCCTGTTTAAAATCCTTCAAAGGCCATTCAGCTTCAGATAAACCCAAGCTCTACACTAGCAGCCGCGCAGACGCAGGTCTGGTCCCGCCTACCAGTCTGCCGTCAGATCATACTACTCCCCACCTAGCCCTTCCCGGTACAGGCCTGACTCCTTCCTGCCTCAGGGCCTTTGCACTGTTTCCTCCGCTTGGCTTTTCACATTTCACAAGAGTCACATCGTTAGGGAGGTCCTGCACAACCCCCGATTCTAAAGTAGTCACGCAGTTACTCTCTAGGGCAGCGGTTCTCAACCTGTGGGTCGTGACCCCTTTGGGGGTGGAACGACCCTTTCACAGGGGTCACCTAAGACCATCGGAAAACACATATCAGATATTTACATTATGATTCATAACAGCAGCAACATGACAGTTAGGAAGCAGCAACGAAAATAATTTTATGGGGGTCACCACACCATGAGGAACTGTATTACAGGGTCGCAGCACTAGGAAGGTTGAGAACCACTGTGCTAGGGTACCACATTGTAATTCTCTTACAGCATTTATTATTAGCTGATACTTTGTTCAGCACCTGGGGTTTCTGTGAGTCTGTGTCTAGTAACTATTTCTTCTCTTGATTATGGGTCACGTTTTCCTGCTGCTTGCATGTCTAGTGATTTTTTTTTAATATGCTGGACAGTATAGATAACATTCTAAGGAGTTTGGTTTTGGTTTTTTGGGGGTTTTTTTGGGGGGGGGTGTTGTATACTATTGCACACGAGACATTGTGGATGGCGTGTTACAGGGAGTCTGGATTTATCTTCCTAAAAAGAACGCTGAGTTCTGTTCTGGCAGGCAGGTAAATTGCTGGTGGATCACCTTGATCCTGTAGAGGCTTGGTTTCAGGCTCTGCTAGGGTGGGGTTATTTTGTTTTGCCTTTCGTGTTAGGGTGTGGCCCTTAGCCTGGGCTTTAATCATAAGGTGAGGCCTTTCTGGAGCGTCAGAAGCAAACCTTAGGCAATCACCAAGCCCCTCCAACTTGGTGGAACTTGAATTCCAAACTGTCTCCTCAGCACCAGGTGCCAACGGAAGCCTCTGCCTCCCAGCTGTCGTTTCTTCCTGGGTTCCTGAAAGCCTCACAGGTCAAACCGCCTGAGCACAGGTTAGCATTTGAGGAGAATTTGTAGGGGACACCTCTATGGCTCTTTTCGTTCCAGAACTGTCCCTCCTGATTTTTAGCATTTCTGGTAGCCCTACACTCTGACCAGTAAAACTGCCACTTGGCATTTGAGCTCCTCTGTGGACAAAGGAAAAGGGGGCAGGGGCTTCCACAGAAAGTAACCTCACAGGGTGATTATAACTGGGCGGGGCACCCCAGGCAGAAACCTTTGGTAAAAGCCTTATTTTTGCCTTAAGCCAGCCCTGCCCGTTGTTTCTGTGCATGTAGGTTAACACACCTTTGCAGTGCCTCTTTTAGACCCCTCCTCCGAAAGTGTGCCCACCCTCAAAAGAGCTTATCATCTCATTAACTCTCCTGTAATCCAATCCCCACCTGGCTCTCTCCCACCTTCCTATAATCTTCCTTACGTTCCCTCCTTAATGCCAAATGGATACAAGCAGCAGCCAACTGTCATTTCTTGAAAGCATTTTTCTTAGTCTGTTGAGATCTTGCTTCCAGGTATATCTGTTTGGCTCAAATTTTTATAAAGATTCTCTGTAGGCCTGGATAGTCTTACACTGACACCTCACAGGCAGCAGTACTCTCGGGGGGGAAACATGCTTAAATGAGCCACTCACCTCATCTGCTTCTTTTCTTTCAAAGATTGTTTACTCCCCAGCATCTGCCTTTTTTTGACTGCTCTCCGACCACTGTATTTTCTATTTCAGCCTTAATCTATAAGCACTCTTGGCCAGAGAGTTAGATTGTGTCGACATATAAAACATCCAAACCTGCAGAGAATTTTTATGAGTTTATTTGAGCCAAACTGACAATTGCAGGGAAGCAAAATCGCAATGGACTGAGGCCATGCTCAGAGAACAGCAGTTGTGCAGCTTATTTTATACATTAGAATCAAAGGAGATGTGAGGAGGGTCCCATGAAAGCCAGATTAGGGAGGTGGGAGGAAACAAAGCAGGGGAATCTCTGGGATTGGATAAAAAATAAAATGGAGAGACACACGCTTCTTTTACATGAGTGGGTACAGGACAGTCAATAATTAACATTTACGGCACAAAGAGATGGTATGGAGGAACAAGATAACAATGAGGGGTTTGTGGTTTCGTACCCCGGCCTTGAAGGGGGTCTGTAAAAGATTACACTGATGTTTTAAAGGTATGTTATCTTAGGTGCATGAAGACAAGAGGCTCACTTAAGGTAAAGATTGACCTCTGTCGACATTCCATGTTCATGGATCAAAGAAATCAACATAGTTAAAATGGCCATATTACCCAAAGTGATATACAAATTTAATGTGATTCCCACCAAAATCCCACAGGCATTCTTTCGAGAAATAGATAAAAAAGAATCATCAGATTCATAGGGAACCACAGAAGACCCTGAATCACCAGAGCAGTCCTACATAAAAGAGTAAGGCTGGAGGCCTCCCACTCCCCAATTTCAGTCTATACTACAAAGCATCAATAATCAAGAACCTGATATTGGCAGAAAAACAGACACCCAGACCAATGGAACAGAATTGAAAACCCAGAAATAAACCCACATGTATACGGACAGATAATTTTTGACAAAGGACCGAGAAATACACAATGGGGAAAAGAAAGTCTCTTCAGTAAATGGGGCTGGGAAAACTGGAAAACCACATGCCAAAGAATGTATCTGACCTGAGAACTGTCACCATACACCAAAATTAACTCAATGGATCCAAGACCTCCACCTAAGACCTGAGACAATAAACTGTATATGAGAAAACTTCAGTACTAAACTTATAGACCCTGAGTTTAGGGAGGACTTTATGAACCTGACCTCAAAGCAAGGGAAGTAAAAGCAAAAATAAATGAATGGGACTATATCAAACCAAAAATCTTCTGCACAGCAAAAGAAACCATCAACAAAGCAAAGAGACAACCAACCGAATGGGAAAAAATATTTGCAAACAATGCCTCTGATAAGGGGCTAGTATCTAAAATATATAAAGAACTTGTACAACTCAACAACAACAACAAAAACAAACAATCTAATTTAAAAAATGGGCAAAGGGCATGAACAGACACTTCTCCCAGGAAGACATAGAAATGGCCAGCAGAAAAAATGCTCATCCTCACTAGCTATCAGGGAAATGCAAATCAAAACCACAATGAGATACACCTCACACCTGTGAGAATGGCTGTTATCAACACGACAAGGAATAACAGGTGCTGGGGAGGCTGTGGAGAAAAAGGGACCCTCGCACACTGCTGGTGGGGGTGCAAACTGGTACAACCACTGTGGAGGACAGTGTGGAGTTTCCTCAAAAAACTAATAGAGTTGCCGTATGACCCAGCAATTCCCCTTCTGGCTACCTACCCCAAAAATTTGAAAACCTCAATCCACAAAGATATGTGCACCCCAATGTTCATCACAGCACTATTCACAGTGGCCGAGTCATGGAAACAGCCAAAGTGTCCTCTGATACAACTGGCTGAAGAAGCTGTGGGACATATACACAGTGGGATATTAGCTATAAGAAATGACATAGGGCCATTCATGACAACGTGGGTGGACCCTAAGATCATCGTGCAATAAGCCAGACAGAAGAAACCAAGAACTTCACGATTCCACTCACGTGTGGGATACAAAGCTGAAAGCAACAAAGAAACAAAAACTCACGGACACAGTCAATCGTTTAGTGGTTACCTGAGGGCAAGGGGGGAAGCAGGGTGGGTGAGAAGGGACAGGGACACTGGTCATTCTACTCCTCAACAGCTGCAGGGTGGGGGTCTTCTCTGTGCAAGACACAGGTAACTTCCTGAAGGACCTGTAGGCAACTGCCACCGCGAGTCCTCCCCCGGGGGCCCCCTCTCTGCAATCTGCTCCTTTCCTTCCAGCTACCTTCCGAGAAACATCAACCAGCCCCCGGACTGGATCCAGGCCTGCCTGAGCCTCCCTAGGGACTAGCTATTTGATTCTCAGGACTCCCCTTAGGTGAGGATAGAAGGTCACAAAAGTGGCCCTTGACGGGGCAGGGACAGGGCCTGGGACCAGATAAGGGCTTGCTTGTACAGATGCTTCCCAGAGACGGGCCGGGACGGTGCAGCCCACAACGTCACAGGCGCCCAGGGCAGCCCAGGGCGGACCGTGTCTTCCCTTCCTCCTCACCCAGAAGGCCCACCCGGGGCCAAGGCGACTGCAGCCAGGCAGTGCAGTGCCAACAAATGGCAAACGGCGGGTCTGACAGGAAGGTCCGTGGGGAGAGGTGACCCCAGGATCAGGCCGCCATCCCCTTGCTTGACAGAGAGGAGATGAGGGTGCCCAATCACGGCACCTCAGTTTCCTCCCGTCGCATGAATCACGGCCGCAAGTCCCCTCCTTCCTCTGACGTTCTGGGTCCACGTCCTCGAGTGCCTGCTATGTGGGTGGCACGTCCCAGGCAACGCGGGGGCCACGAGGAAACGCACGGCACTGTCCCAGCCAGAGAACGGTGGGCCTGGGCACAGCAGGGCACGAGGGCAAACAAAACCCAGGTGTCTGGGGGCACAGGAGGGGGCTGTGGCTTCGCAGGGCACGAGACTCCCTGCCACACGGAGGATCCGACCAGGCGGAAGGTGAAGGCGGCTGGTCACAGAACGGCCTTGGCAGCAAACAGGAAAAGGACAAGGAAGCTGGGAGCAGCGGGGTACGGGGCAAAGGGGAGGCTGGGTGGTGAGGCGGGGTTCACGGAGCCAGAAAATTACTGCCAGGAAGTCCTGCTGACGGCCCAGTAAAACCCGCGTTCTGAGAGAACGGTGCCCCGGGCTAAACCTGTGGTTGCTATTGCAACGAGCAACCGCCTTTTTAAAGAAGCCACACTAGTCCTCATGCCCAGGCGGACTGGGCTCGAGCCCGGCGGCACCATGGCTTCCTGGCCTTCTAGCCCCCGATCGTCCTACCTACCTGGACACACACTGTGCGTTCAGCCCATTTAACCAGTAAGCCCCTAGGACATAAGACTCTGGTCAACATCAGGGTGAGTTCCAGGAACGAAGCTTCAGGTGTGCTAACACAGCAACAGAGTTTTGGATAACAAGAATAACATCTTGGCCCCAGTCGTGTTGTAGCTCCGGACTCATGAAAGTGGACCGCATCCCCTGGGAACCGGACCGACAGGGCCACGCCTGACAGCAGGACCTGAAGCCATAAGCAACTGCTCCCTGCCTCAGCCCTGACCAACAAGTAGAGCCCATGAGCCCACTTCCCTAGTAACCCCAAACCCATCCCCGTAGTTGTCCCTCAGACCCTGCCCGCTGTCCCCGGAGTGTCTCTCAATAAACCGTTCCTCTTCTTCCTACGTTTTTTCTGTGAATTCTTTCCCGACCCGTGGGCTGCAGGAGGAGCAGCAGCCATGGCTCCACATGAAGGGGAATTCTTGGAGGTGGAGCCCGGGGACTCTGCCAAGCTGGAGGCTAAGGGGGCTCTCGGGACAGCATTTTCCACCCAAAGTCAAGGGGTGGGCCTGGGCCCTCAAAGAAAGGAGGCTCTTTCTCCAGGGCCCCATGCAGCAAGGCCAGGCTTGGCTGAGCTGGATCTGCTAGGAGGAGAGGGGAGGGAGTGGACGTGGTTCGAGAACAGACCCTGTTCTTTGCACCCCCGCCCTCAGCAAGCACACAGGGAGGGAGCTGAAAGTAGGGAGGCCTGATGCCCCCAATCCCGCGCAGGCAGGCCCCCTCCGGCCTTACCCGCCCCACTAGCCTCCCTCCACACACCTGGGGAGCTTCCGGTATCAGTACAGGGACGGAAAATGCCCCTCGCCAGCATCTTGGCACGCCCTCACCAAGGACGAAGACAACCTCCTGTCTGTTGCTGGCACCTGGACCATGCCTGGCAGAGTGCCCTGCACTAAGTCGTGGCTCCTTCTGTCCATGCTCAGGGAGAGAATGAATGAACAAAGCTGAGCAGGGTATTGTGCATTGAGCACCAGCTGAATATGCCATCCATTCATGCATCCATTCAACCAATCTTCGCTGAGCATTTCACAGGTATTAGGCATGGTGCCAGCCCCCGAGGGCACCAGAAACAGGGCGGACCTAAGCCAACCCCTGTCGCCACCTGGTCTGGTAGGCCCTGGGCTCTGCATGCAACACAATGGAGACGAGAGGATCCCTGACCCCACTGACTGCCCACAGTCTCTGGCCTTGGTTTGATCTGCCCAGCAAACTTCCCATCCCAATTATTATTATTATTATTATTATTATTATTATTATTATTATTATTATTTATAAAGAACTTCCTTGCCTCTCTGGCTGTGTGACTGGGCACAAGGCTCCCTCTTGGCCAGTAAGAGTGTCCCTGCCCCTGGCCACAGGGGTTGGGCACATAACTCTCACGGGCTTGTTCAGAGTCCTCTCTCTCTGTGTAGACTGTCGAACTGGGGCTACCAGCGGCCGTACTTCCCACCATGAGGAGAAGCCCCTTCTGCCACGGGCAAGGATGGGCATAATCCAGAAAGAGAGGCAGAGCTGCGAGACGGAAGGAGAGCAAGCAGGTCCTAGAGCTGTTGAAGGCCCAGCCCCAGGTTCTGGAGGCCCTGCCTCCCTTCTGTGAACCACTCAGGATCCCTTGTAGCCACATTCCCGTCTTTTTGCTGAGCTTGTCTGCACTGGGTCTCTGTCCTTGTGACCAGAAGAATCCTGGTAAACACAAACCTCCGCATCTAAGCCAGGGCCCTTCTCTGTCTGGAACACTGGCCCATTCTCCTCACTCTCCAGGACCCCCTCTGACCATCCGAGCAGTTCTGAGCTTCCTGGGCTGCTGCAGGCTCTGGGCCGTGTTGGAGGAAGGGTTCGCAGGCTGGACCCCACCCCATCCTCCTAATCGCCCTGCTGTCTGCTCCCTGAGAGGCTTTCTCATTCATGCAAAGAGGCTTTCTCTGTCCGGCACTTGTGAAGCACTACACTAGGTACCCCAGGAAGTTAACACTATGGCCTCTGCCCTTGGGGCACTTACAATGCAGCAGGAGAGGCAGAACTCAAGAAGCCATCTGTGAAAAAGTGACAAACAACACTTCAGCAAGTGTGCAAAAGTCAGGTCTAATTTATACTGCATGGTCGGGGTCAAGGTGTGGGACAGAAACGCGTTTTGCAGATAACTGGAGTGTGACAGGAATCGTTCTGGTGCACAGCCCACAACTCCTTGCTTTTCAGAGACCCAGGTCATCCGCCTGGAACTGATTCCTGTGCTCAGAGGCAACTGGGTTTTACAGCTGTTTGCTCAACACGGAGTAACCCGTCTCCTCCCTGCCCTGCTGGCGGTCACGGCGGCCGCCTTTCCCGTCTGCCCTCAGTTGCACGCAATGCTTTGGTGGAGTCCTGAGGCTGAACACAAAGGCTCAAGCCTGGCTGCCTCTCAGGAGCCAAGCTCTCTGCGGTCCCTGCAGCTTTCCCGGGCTCGGCCCTCTGACTTCGGGTAAGGCAGCTGCTCTCCATTACATGCTGAAGACATGCAGCCGAAGGCCGTGCAGAGGAAGTTAATTCCAGCACAGCGCTTGGCACGCAGCAGACACTCAGCAAGTATCTGCTGAATGAGAGGCACGTCAAACCAAACCCTGAAGGGCGCGAGCAGAGACAGGGACAAGACGGGTGTTCCAAGTTGGGGGACCCAGCAACCAGCCTGGCTCGGTTCCTAGAGGGCTGGGGACCAGGGACCAGCTGGCAAGGCCGGGGGTTGACTAGATTTGGTCCCCAAGGGTATGGCAGGGTGGCGTCCAGCCGCTGAGCCTCTCTGCAGTCACCTCCCCACCGCCCCGCCCCGCCAGGCCACGCAGAGGCAAGGGGTCATCCCAGGGAGAGTCGGGCCCGCCCACAAGGCCACCAGCCAAGAGGAGCAGCTGTTTTCAATGAGCAGCTTGGCCCCCGAAGCCAGGCCTGGAAATGTCCCTGAGTCAGCAGAAGCTGCCAGCCCCGCCCTGCTGAGGGGCTGACCCTGAGGACCTGGCACCCCACCTCACTCCACCTCTGCTAAAGGCTGTGTCCACGTCCAAGCAAACACACTAGTCCTGGAGGGGGGTTGGGGGGTGTCCCTTCCATAGATGGCAGGGGACTCACATGACATTGAGGCCCAATACCCTGTCCAACTGTGCAATGTCCCCACCAAAATCCTGGGCTATTGTGGGCTTCCCTCCACCCTCCTCCTCCCTGCCCAACAGCCCCTCCATTCCAGCCAGGACACACTGCTAACCCTCCACTGCTTAAAGTGTCTAACTAAACCAAACTCATGGCCTCACTGGGCGGTCACACACTCCTGTGTGTGCAGTGTCTTTCTCTCTCTGCAGTCGTGGTGAGCTTCCTTTATTATTCATTTCTAGAGATGCTTTTCTCTTTGCTTAAAATCTAGGAGGGCTGTCCGGAAAGTATCCAGCCATGCAACCTGAAAAACAGAAGCCTTTATGGCTGGGTTTTATCCGGACAGCCCTCTCATGTTTTGCAAAGGTGACGACAGGCTGTGTTTGGGGAAGATGTTAAAGCAAACTTTGGGAATGGATGAGCCCGTCATCTCTACCGACTAAATGCACCGGAAGGGGAATGGGGTGGGGGGAGTGGGAATGCGTGTGTATTCAGAAAGGTAACTTTCACCTTCCTCGTGGTCCCGTGGGGTCCCCCAGGCGGTGCCTGCTGAGTGTGGCTGGCCGGTGGGGCTCTGTGGAACACAATTCCACATCTGCCTGCCCCGGCCTGCTACTTAACGGTGTTTGATCCTATCCCCTGCTAGCTTTTATCTTCTCAGACTAAAACATCACAGCCTTCCCGGACTGTCCTTTCCCAGGCCCCCTGTTGCAGGATGAAGGGCGGGAAGCCGCTGAGCCCCAACAAGCGGACCTCGTCGCCTCCAAGCTCTGCCGGGACTGGCAGTCCCGCGGCCTCGATCCCCAGTCTCTTCCTCACCTGAGCATCCCAGGGACGGACGGGCACACCTTGACCCTTTCCTCCCTCACCCCGCTCCCCGCCCCCCCAGGACAGGAGGGGCTGCGACCCGCCTGTCCTCGGAGCTGTGCGTCTTCCGCAACTGCGCCTTTCTACGCTGTGCCCCCGCGCCGGCCTCGGCCACGCGCCCTCCCCGCAGTGCACGCCCACCTCGGCCACGCGCCCTCCCCCCGCAGTGCACGCCCACCTCGGCCACGCGCCCTCCCTCCGCAGTGCACGCCCACCTCGGCCATGCGTCTTCGCCCCGCAGTGGACGCCCACCTCGGCCACGCGCCCTCCCCCCGCAGTGCACGCCCTCCTCCGCCACGCGGCCTTCCTGCGCCAAGTGCGGCCCAGTCCCTGCGGCGCGTCCTCCCCCCGCCGCGCCCCCTCCGTCGCCCTCCGCGACGTGCCGCCCCCCTCCTATTCCCGGCACCCCCTCTCCGCAGAGCCCGGGAGGGATTCGGCGCGGAGCCGGTCCCGAGGTCGGCTGGGCTCCCCCAGCCCAGCTCTGCAAACGCCGGGTCTGCGCGGCCCCGGGCGCCGGCTGCTAGCCCGCAGCCAAAACAAACAATCCCAAGCCACTTCCTTCCCGGGGGGGGGGGGGGGGGGGGGCGGGGGGACAGCTCTGACACCGACAGCCGGCTCCGGTCGCAGCAGGAAGTGGCTTTCTGAGCCAGCACAATCCAACCTCACTGACCCTGCCGCGACGGGCAGGACTCGGGGACGGGGACCGGAGCGGGCGGAGCTCCGCCGACGCCGGGAGCGCGCGGGGGCATGGCCTGCAGCTGGCGGGGACCCCTCACCCACAGCGAGGCCCACCGACGCGTTCGCTGGGCCACACTCCTGGGTGTGCGGGAGGGAGTGGGGAGCAGATGATTTCATAAAACCCCGGACAGGAGAGCCTCTGGGGCCCCAGCCGCAGGACCAGGGTAGGTGGCCCACACCTGGCTGCCTGAGGAGGAGTAGGTGCGGGAGGGGGTTGTTAGAGAAGCCCAGGCTGATTTACAGAGAGCTTTTTTTTTTATTTTTTATTTTAGTTTTGACAAAGTGGCCGCAGAGGTGTGTGCAGGTGGGTGGGGGGGAGTAACCTAAAGCTGAAGTATGAGAAGCCCCTCCTACTGCTGCCAGAGTCACCGGAAATGAAGACCCTCTTGTAGGCCTTTCTGCACTTTCTAATTTTCCAGTGAAATCACTACAGTTTTTAAATGTAGATACCCACTCACAACAAAAGAAACGTGTTAGAGAATTACACTGAAATGGAATGATTTGCTTGTGAGAAATTGAGGTTAAATGTAGAAACATCCAATTCACAAGAAACATTTTATGAACAATTTCTAGGTTAACAGTCTCTCAAAACAGAAAAAAAGGCTCAGGCTTCCCAACTCCCTGCACAGGAGGAGGTCCTGGGGGGGCGGGGCGACACCCCTGAGTGCCCACAACTGTCCTCGGCCCCTCCATGCCCTCGGGTGTTCACTGGCATAGCCGGACTCCCGGTAAATGTTTGTCGAATGACTGAATGAATGTGAACTGAGGGATCTGAGAATTCACCTTGCCAATAGTGCTCTACAATGTAGAAACCGGAACACAGAAAGGTCAAGCGACTTGTCCAGGGGTACTCAAAACGGTTGGAACCATGACCTTTTCATTGTCCTAAACAGCATAATGACAGTATTTGCTTATATAACTTGACCCTATAATTTATTGTCTCATATTTAGAATTAAAAGGGGAGTTAGTAATCATTACACAAAGCTTGAATCAGGACTGTCCAGGCAAACTAGGACATATGGTAGGCTGACCAGACGTCCCATTTTAAATGGGGCAGAAAACAGTGGCTCTGTCCCGTTTCAAACAGTACTGTCACCTTGAATTTAGCCCAGTGAGACTAGGTGGACCCCTCGTACCGTTTGAAACAAGACAGTGCCACTGTTTTCTGTCCCGTTTCCAATGGGACGTCTGGTCACCCTACCATATGGTCACTCTGCACTTACAGGAAAGAGGCACAAATACGGACACAGGTTAATGTTTCCCCTTGCTAGGGGCCAGGCACTGGGTTCCAAGGCTTTCTCCTTAATCCTCTCGTTAATCCTCACAGCAACCCTCAGCAGTCGGTAACATTCCTAGCTCCATGTGGTAGATGAGGAAACGGAGGTATAAATAACCGAGAGACCAGATATCTTGGTAACAGTAAGGGGCAAAGCCCGACGCGAGGCCGGGAAGACAGCTTCCAGAGCTGAGCTCCAAATCGCTGTTTCACGTACGTTAACCTGACGGCTCACAGCGTGTTGTATTTGGCCTTCACGGGGTGTGAAAGGAAAGCGGGCCAGCGTTTCCCACTGTAGAGGTACTGCACAAAGCCCGGGATTTCCAGCTTTTCTTGGAAATGCCAAGAGGCCTGACCACACTGAGCCAGTGTGCCCACAGGGAGCCGGTCTCAGTTTCTGGGTGGCGGTGCCCACTGGGGCAGGGGCTCTTCAGCTTGCCGCAGTCCCCACTCACCCCTTTTGCACCCCACACCCCAACACTGAGATAGAATGAGTGTGGTCGTATGCTGTCTTGGTTCTTTTTATCAGAGCAGAGAAGCATGCTTCAGTATCCTGGTCTCTATTTAAGAATGACCACAGGGCTGTGCCAACGACGACTTTGAAACTGAAAAAGAAAAGGGGGGGGGGATGAGTCCCTCTAAATTAGGCTGCACCACGTGGCTGTGACACACTGCATTCCTTTCACTGGAGGTGTCTGAAACAGCACAGTACGACTCTTGAGAAAGCAAGACAGAGTTTATAACGAGTTTTTGCTCTCCTCACTAGCAAGTCCCTGACCTTCTGACCTGATGATAACGTTCAATGACAACGTGATTCTAAAGGCAAAGCAAGAGTTAGCTGAACTTAAAATCTTTTTTTTTTGTGCTTAGGAACTTTCAGGATCTCCCTAAAAATACATGCCGAAGATTAAACGCTCGCTGACTTCTGCAGCGACAGGCTAAGGGGACACACACCTTCTCCGGAGACACCGTGGTGGAGGTTTAGGAAGAAAGGTCCCTCTAGAATCTGGACCCACCTGGGTGCAAATCCCTTCCTGGGCCCTAGGTTGGCTGCTTCAGCTCTGCGAGTCTCACTTTGGGGAGGACACTAATAAGACCCATCTCATGGGTTTCTAGAGGATTAAGCCAGAAAACACAAAGTAATCGGAGGCCACTATTGTTGCGTGAACTTCAACAAGAGTCTCCGCAGTCCTGACTGGGGCCCTGAGCTCAAGAATCTGTTTGTTTCACTACAGACAGCCTGGGAACCGGGCTTAGCAGACACTACAATCTGGATAAGAGGAAATGATAAGAGGAAGTATGACCAAGGACTCAAGGGTTTAAGCTGCTCTTCAGAAAAATTAAAAGAAAAATAAATCCACGGTCCAGATGCGGAGTCCTCCCCTCATTCCCATGGGTGCCTGGGCCCTGGCAGCCTCACTTGTTTCTGGCCCTTGAATTTTTAGACCCCTCCCCAGGTGAGCCCAGAAGAAGGGGCCATGGGCAGTGTGTCGGGGAACACTCAGGGGGTTTCTGGGAGGGCAGGGCAACCTGGAGGGTGCTGTTCTCAACCCCAAACCCCACATTCCGGTTCTGCAGAAATAAACTCCAAAGGGCAGCTGCAAAGGGAAAATGAGGTCACAAAATACGCCGCCGGAAGGAGAGTGAAAGGAGGTGGGGTAGTGCTTGCGCCACTCAGCACGGCAGATGCTGGGACCGGAGCGGGCGATGGAGTCCGCAGGGGCCGCTCGCTGGGACTCAGGCAATCAAGTGGCGGTGGGGCCCCCAAACTGGGAGGGCAAGAACGGGGTGAGCAGTGCAGGCTGAGAATTGAGACCTAGCCTAGGAGTGCAGGCTCTCATTCTGCCATTACAGCCCCTCAGTCAGCAGTCCCCAACTTTTTTGGCACCAGGGACTAGTTTCGTGGAAGACGGTTTTTCTAGGGACAGGAGTCGCGGCGGGGGCGGGGGCGGAGAGCGCACGCGCAGTTGCAACCAGGCGCACATTCCTCTGAGACTCTGATGTTGCTGCTGATCTGACGGGGGGACGGGGGCTCACGCGGTGATGGGAGCGATGGGGGGCAATGGGGGGCGGCTGTAAATACAGATGAAGCAGCTTCCTGGCCCACTGGCCGCTCAGCTCCTGCTGTGCAGCCCGGTTCCTAACTCGGGACCTCCGCCCTAAATTCAGGGGACTCTCTTTTTTTACGGACAAACCGAATTACCTAAATACCCTCTCTGCCTCTTCATAGGCTCTTGGGAAGATTGACAGGGAGAGATCTACAGGAATACTGCCCTGTAGTATCCTTTCAGGGTCCCACCGCCACCATTAAGTGCAGGAGCTGTGTCTAATCCACGCCTCTCCCCGTCTCAATTTGTGCGTGCTGAGCTGAGCTGGACCAGGGGAGGTGGGGACGCGAGCTGCCCTGTGTCCTAAGGGAAGGCCTTACCGTCCTCCAAATTACACCCTCCCTTAAAAACAGATCTATGTATGGACAATGAATAGAAGGGAACACGGGAAACATGAAATTATTTCTTGTGCCAAGAGGTTGGGATTATGTGTAACTTTCTATTATATTATTATAATGTTTCTAGAGTAAATAAAACTTGAGGGCAGGGAGAGACACAGAGGGCATCCTAAGATCTCTGAAGCAACAAAACCTCTCTGCAGTTCCCACAGGAACCCCCCAGGCGGGTCAGCGTTTCCTCACTGAGCTTAACTTGTTCTGGCCTCCGAAAGCCACAAAGGGTCACTAACACCCCACTACCATCACCACCACTGTGACTTCACCCACACCTACAAAGGAATGTCTGCGTGGGTCCCCCCAAATTCCTCCCCTTTCCCCACTCTTTTCTTCCCCTTTCTGGATGATTTCCATACAGTTTTCAGGACCATATTTTAAAAGTACTATCCACCCCTCCCCCAGTAAAAGTCCTGCTCCCACCCCCATCACTGTGCCCCACTCTGTGATATTAGTTAAAAATCAGTGTAGCTACTAATCGGGGGGATCGCTTCCTAAATTATACAAATGTCTAACCACTATGCCGTACACCTGAAACTAATACAAACTAATACTGAATGTCAACTGTAATTGAAAAAAATAAAATACAATATATTTTTTAAATTCACGGCATGGTTACACAAGCTCAGGCTCTGGAAAGAAGGCGGACTTGAAAATCCCTTCCTAAACCAGCCATCTGACCTCTTCATCTCTGAGAGTCCTCATCTGTTGAGTGCAGAAGAGACTCCTCATGTTTACTGCACGGGACAATCACTGAGCACCTAGCGTGCACCAGGAGCCGAGCTGGTGGCCTACACACACAGTGAGCGCATGGTACCAGCGGCCCCCGGGGGCAAACCTTCTGGAGAATTCGACAACATACACTAAAAACACAAAACCTTTGATCGCAGAATTCACTTCTTAGGGATTTAAGTAAAGGAAATTCTTAAGAATCTATGCAAAGACTTAGCTGCACAGCATTATTTACAATAGCAATGACTGGGGGTATTGACTGAGTAAACTGAAATACACTCGTGTAACGGAACGCTACGCAGACAGCAGAAATTCACTTCTAAGAGTATGTAGACATGGACAGAGGTCCACAGTCTGACTTTTAACAAAACTGAATGCAGGGGGTTCCCTGGGGGTGCCGTGGCTAGGCTTCGGCGCTGTCACCACTGCAGCCTGGGTTCAATCCCTGCTCAGGGCACCAACCCAAAAACAAAAACAAAAACTGAATGCATACTATGACCTCATTTTTAGTTTTTACAGTGAATATGTTTGGTAATTAAAAGAGGTATGACCTGCATGTCCCACAAGGAATAAGTTTGGTCCGTCAGGATAGTGGAATTCTATGTAGCCAATGGAAGCACGGGGTAGAAATACACCAAGGACATACTGACACCTGGAAAAGGGTCAGAAATCAATATGGAAACATCGACATAAAGTCTTCTGCCGGGAGAGGCAGAGGAAGGTGAGGAGACACAACTTGGAAGGATATTCTCCAAAATGTTAACAGGGCTGTTTCTTAGCGGTGCATTTCAGGTAACTGTCCGTATGGGTAACTTTTTTCTGCTATGTGAATTGTATACTATGAATAGGCATCCTTTGTGACAACCGCGCACACAAAGGTGCACTCTTACCCGGAAACGGTAGGTGGAACGCCCTCGTTGGGCAGCCTCGCCGAGTTCACTACCTGAAGCTTCCCACCGGGTCAAGGGTGCTGCTGAGGGCGACCACTAGCTCTCTATGAAGGGGAGAACCCCGCCCGACCCCAAACTTTGTAAACGTTGAGTCCAAGTGTGTGGAGGAGGAAGGATAAAAAAATAATTCCCAAATAAAAATTTTAAATGAGGGAGTTCCCTGGTGGTGCAGTGGCTAAGGCTTCGGCGCTGTCAACGCTGCGGCCTGGGTTCGATTCCCAGCCAGGGAACTACCCACATTTTAAAAAAAAATTTTTTTTAATGAACAACAAACAAGAGTAAGTTGTTCGTAACAAATACAGTACGGAACTCACATAAGCCAAGGAGAAATATATAGCGACCTCAATCACGTTAAGGTGCTGCGACCTGAAGCGATAAGAAAATCCAGGATATGACAGGCGGTTCACAGAGAAACACCGTGTCTAATAAGCCTATGGAATACTGGCAATGTTTCTATTTGCTGGATTTGAGCATTGGTCATATGGGTGTGTTCAGTTTGTCAAAATTCATTGAGCTGAACATTTATGATGTTCTCACTTTCACATGTTTCTAGTAAACTGCAAGAATTAAAAATTTTAAAGCAAGGGACAGAGAAACACAAAACAGAGGCTGCATGGCAGGGGAAACACAGAGGGGGCAGTGGAGAACCATGTAAGCAGCATTCCTCCGAGAAGCCGGGGCTTCGGCTCCAGACCACCACAATAAAGCAGACATCGCGATAAAGCGAGTCACACAAATTTGGTGGCTTCCCGGTACACATAAGTTATATTTACACCATTCTGTAGTTGATTAAAGTGTTCAATTTATTTTTTAAAAAGTACTGTACATACTTTAATTTCAAAGTATGGCTAAAAAATGCTAACCATAATCTGGGCCTTCAGCCAGTCGTAATCTTTTTGCTGGTGGAGGAGGGTCTTGCCTCCATGTTGCTGGCTGCTGACTGATTCATCAGGGCGGTGGTTGCTGGAGGCTGGGGTGACTACGGCAATTTCTTAATAGGACAGCAATGAAGTTTGCCACGTTGATCAACTCTTTCATGAACGATTTCTCTGTGGCACGTGATGCTCTCTGATAGCATTTCACCCACAGTAGAGCTTCTTCCAACATTGGAGCCTATCGGCTTAAACCCTGCTGCTACTTTATCAACCAAGTTTATGCAATATTCTAAATCCTTCATTGCCATTTCAACAATCTTCATAGCATCTGCACCAGGACTAGATCCCAGGTCAAGAAACCATCTTCTTCACTCATCCCTAAGAAGCTCCTCCTCCTCCATTAACATTTTATCAGGAGACTGTAGCAATTCAGTCACATCTTTAGGTTTCACTTCTAATTCTGGTTCTCCTGCTACTTCCACCACATCTGCAGTCACTTCCTCCACTGAAGTCTTGAACCCCTCGAAGTCGTCCACGAGGGTTGGAAATCAACTTCTTTCAAAGTCCCGTTAATGCTGATCCCATGAATCAGAAATGTTCTTAATGGCATCTAGAATGCTGAATCCTCTCCAGAGGTTTTCAATTGACTTTGCCCCAGGTCCAACAGAGAAATCCCTACCTGTGGCAGCTACAGTCTTACAAAACGTATTGCTTAAATAACAAGATTCGAAAGTCAAAATTACTCCTTGCTTCCGTGGGCCCAAAGTGGAGGTTGTGTTAGCAGGCATGAGAACCACCGTGGTGTCATTGTACATCTCCATCAGAGCACTTGGGTGACCAGGTGCATCGTCAATGAGCAGTAGGTCTCAACAGTGGACTTAAAATACTCAGCAAACCATGTTGTAAACAGATGTGCTCTCATCCAGGCTTTGTTATTGCACTTATAGGGCCTGGGCAGAGTAGATTAGGTGTAATTCTTAAGGGCCTTAGGATTTGCAGAATGGAGATACCACAGTCTATCCATTCTCTGTTGCTCATGGGCATTTCAGCAGTTTTCAGTTTAGTGCTCGTTCTCCACTGTGAGCTATTATGAAGCGTGCTGCTATGAACAACTTGGCTTTTTTAAGAATATACTTTTGGTTTCTTAGATTATCTTCTAAAATACAAAGGGGAAGTGTACCTTTGTAGTGGGGAAATCGGGCAAGCACCACCTGAACCAAGTGATCAAAATGATCATCTCTAGCCTCAATAAAACTAAGAACAGGAGAGTTTCCTAGTGGTGTAATGGCTAAGGCTTCCGCACGCTCAACGCCGCGGCCTGGGTTCGATTCCCAGCCAGGGAACTGCCCCCCCCCCCAAATTAAAAACAGAACTACCAGCGGACCCAACAGTTCCACTTTTGGGGGTCTATCGGAAGAAAATGAAAACACTACCTGGCAAAGATGGGTGGGCCCCTGTGTTCATGGTAGCTTTATTTATAATGGCCAGAGTGGACGCAGAGTGCCCAACAACAGATGAATGTAAGGAAGTGGCGGTATGTGCACACAATGGAATGTTACTCGGCCATTAAAAAGGAAATCTTACCATTTGTGACAACATCGAAGGGCCTAGGGGGTATTACGGTAAGTCAGAGGACAAATACTGTATGATTTCACTTACATGTAAAACCTAAAAAACCAAAACAACAGACTCACAGACACAGAGAACCAACTGATGGTTGCCAAAGGGGAAGGGGGGGGGGGGAAGACAAAGGGAAATAAGAGGTATAAATGTCCAGTTATGAAATAAGTCACAGGGATGCATAGAGAATATAGTCGATGCCGTAATAACCTTGTACAGTGTCAGCTGGTTCCTACGCTTTATCGTGACAACTAGGTATATAGACATTAAATAACTATGCTATATACCTGAAACTAATATTGTATATTAACTGTTTTAATTTTAAAATGTCAGCCTCACCAATAAGAAACAAACTGACGTCATGTGATACAATGGAAAGGACACAACATCCCTCACGTAGTTTTCCTTCCAAAAATGTTTAACACAAATTTAATCATTAAACATTAGACTAATTTAGACTGTAGACATTCTACAAAAGCCCCAGAGCCATTAAAAACACAATGCCGTAAAGGACAAAAAGGCCAAGCAACTACTGTAGATTACAGGAGATTGGAGACACGATACGAAATTGGACCCCGGACTTAGAAAACAGCTGTACAGGACACTGCTGGGACAACTGGAAACATCCAAACATGGACTGCAGAGCAGAAGAAAATCATTGTATCTGCTACGTTTCTTGAACGTGTGACTATGGTAGTAGGTTATATAGGAGAATGTCTTTGTTGTTAGTTGATATACTCACATGGGGAAGTATTTAGGTACAAGATGTCACATCTGCAATGCCTAAAGTCCTCACCACACACACACACACACACACACACACACACAGACTGAAGCGAAGAAATGTGACAAAATGTTCACAGTTGGTGCTTCTAGGACAAGAGTACAAGGTGCTCACTGCATTCTATTTTATTTTCAACTCTACCAATGGTTTGAGGAAGAAGTTAACACCAAGGCAGCCCTCTGGGACTTCTCCCCTCTCCACATTACGTGTCTAAGACTCACCCAGCTGAGGCTCCTTAGTACACTGCTGCATTGTATTTCATTGTGTCTATACTCTGTTACTTATTTATCCGTACTTCTTTCAATGTGCATTTTTGTTTTTGTTTTAGCTATTATAAACAGTGCATCCAAGCTCCTTCCAAACCACCAATGCTCTTATACCCTCAGATCTTTCAGAAAGGAGGTTAAACATTTATGAGGTGATGGAAAATCCTTTCCTTGGGGGCCACGACTGACTGCAGCGCCGTTTCCTGTTGAATTCCTACTGCACTGGGCTGGTTCAACTCAAGGCTGTGCTCTCTGCGGCCAGGCGGGTTCCCAAACCTACGTGAGGTTTCAGAGCACTCTGTTTCCTTCTTTCCTTTAATGAGCTTAAAAACGGCCCCTAAAATGAAACCAGTGAACATCTGACTCGATTTATGTTGCTCTTTACGTTTTGAGGGGATTGCTCTGAAAATACAAGCTTTAAGAAGGCTGGCACCAGGCCTGGTTTGTTCACTACGGTGTCCTCAGCGCTACAGACCACACCTAGCACGCTGTCACTGCTCAGGAAAACAAAACCAAAACTGAAACAAAACAATGACCTGAATGAATACCTGAGTATCAGTGATCAGGCATGCATCGTCTCTTAATTGTTACTGGTACGTGCATATTATTCTGTAAGATTGTCTTATGGTCATGAGAACCTCCTTAGACACATTTGCATGTCCTGATGGTAGCTGTGTATCTGTTACTTAGAGCTATTAATATATACATTGTCATGTTAAGATACCGTAGGGTGCTTAGCCATACTCTTATTGTCAGGCACTTAGATGGTTTCCAGTTTGTTTTGTTACTACAAGTAGCACTTCCATACACAGTTTTTTCTCTTTTGGATTAATGCCTTATAAATACCCCAAAGTAGAATCATGAGGTCAAAGAATATAAGTCTTCCATATCTAGTTTTTTACATATTATCTGAAAGACTGAATCCTGAAAGACTGAACCAAGTTACAGTGCCCCATTCATAAATACTGGCTTCCTCATAGCACTGCCAAGATTAGGTTTTCTGTTTTCACTAGTTTAATTATGTATTTAAGGAAAGCTAGTTTCTTTAACTTTTAGTGATCTTTGCACTTTCTATGTAACAACTTGCCACCTGAATTTCCTAAGTGTGATCATCTATAAATGGAAATTAAATGTTTAAATTATAATCTAGTTGTTCAATAACATTTAAAAGTAATGTCTATTTTCCCATTAGTGTGTTTTTTCTGTTGTGTCTCACATTAAGTTCTTAGAACAATTTAAGTCTACTAGAGTTTCAGTCCACCGGACTGTGTTCTGCTTACTTTAACTCAATGCCGTTATGTTTTTCAAGACTGTGACATCCTCTAAAACCTGGAAGGATCACTCTCTCACTGCCTTTCTACTACAAAGAAAAAATTCTCATCAGAAGAAAAAAGATTTTGTTACTATGTGAGGTGATGGATGTTAACCAAATATACTGTGGCAATCATTAGACTATATACATATACATATTATCAAATCATTATGCTGTACACCTTAAACTAACACAGTGTTGTATGTCAATTAGATCTCAATAACTGGAGGGGTCCTCGGAACATTTATCTACTCTTTTTTGTTTTGTTTTGTTTCAATAAAGTATTTAATAAATGCCACTGTGTCCAAGCCACTGTGCTGGGACCTGTGCAGACAAAAGGGCCGTGCCTGGGGTGCTTGCAACCTCAGAAGGGAGAAAGTGGCTCCACCAGCAGGGTGACAAAGAGAAGAAATGCCAGAGGAGCTATGAAAAGAAGGCTTCCTCCAGCTGAGGCCAACTCCATCGCCTCAGGTGAGGGCTGGGACTCAGAGACACGCCTGCTGGACGAGGCGCTCCTGGTGGAGAGAAAAGCAAAAGAGGTTTTGCTGGGCAGAAGTTGGGTCATCTGTGGGTGACAGCATGTAGCTCAGTTTGACTTGACTATGGAAGGCTTCAAATTCTCATGTCAGAAACTTCAGACTTTGTTCTGCTGACAATTAAAGCTGTCCTTTGGGATCACAAATGTGGCAGCAATGCCAGCTCTGGGCTCAGGATGGAGGGAAAGACAGAAGGTAGAGACCACAAATGCAAACCGCATCACAAAGGCCGGAGGAAGAGGGAATTTTCAAAAAGTGTCCATCCTCAGGGAAGCAGTTTTGTTTAGTTTTTGTTTTCTTTTTAAGGACAGTAAGCACATCCTTACAAGGAACACTGAGCAGCACCCTTAAGAATGTGGTAACTCTGTAGCCTGTCATGGGAAGATCTCCAAGAACACTGTAACATAAAAATCATTTGTACTATACAGTATAAAATCTGGTCCTATCTGTGCATAAGGGGTATTTACGTCTGTGTGCAAATGCATAAAAAACAGATGACCCTGTGAACTACTGACAGTGGTTACTGAGAGGGTGTGGGTTGAAGCGGGGAGGACTTCAAATGCTGTCCGTTTTCCTCATAAGTGGTCTGTTTTCGGCTGAGCATGAATTATGAAAACTACCAATAGCATACCTAGGGCCAGGGGAGCTCTGAGTAGGGTCGCTGAGTTCGGTAATCACAGAGCCTAATCACCGTGATAACTGGGAGGCTAAGGTGGCCAGCAGCCACGAAGTGGAGATTCCAGCCCAATCTGCCCGGGCCGGTCTGGGTTTTCACACTGAGCATCTGAGTGCAGACAAGTCCTCAGTTCCTAGGTGAAGGCTGGCTAAAGAAGCTTCGCCAGGGAGAAACGAAGAGGCAGGGTGGCAAGTTAAGGGGAGGGACAACTGAGGATGTGTTTTTTTTCTCTTCTTCAGGATTTCAATTTAGAGAAAGGACGGGTACTTCTGGGCATTATAGTAGTTATTAGACAAAGTGTTACCAAGCAGCGGAGTTCAGAGGTGCCTTTTTTTTAATGTGGCTGTAGACCTTGAGATCATCATGCTAAGCGAAATAAGCCAAACAGAAAAACCAAGAACCATGTGACTTCACTCATACGTGGAATATAAAACTGAAAGCAACAAAAAAACAAAACCTCATGGATACAATCAATAGTTCAGGGGTTACGGGAGGGCGAGGGGGGAGGGGGGAAGTGGAGGGAGGGGGAACCAAATGCGTGGGGATGGAGAGAGGACTCACACTGGGTGGTGAGCACACAACGCAACACACAGATGATGCACCGTACAACTGTACACCTGGAACCTATGTGATTATTTTTTTTTAAGCCTCTTCTGAGCAGAATCCTATGTGATTTTTGCTGACCAATGTCACCCCAGTAAGTCTAACAATAAAGAAAAACGTGGCTGTAGTTAGGCCTTTCTATGTTGAGGGCTGTGCATTTTCATATTTAAGTCCCTTCATGTTCACGTTTTCTCTTCCTAATAATCATCAAAATAGCGATAATTTAATATTAAGAAACGGCTGTGTCCAACCCTGCACCAGCTGTGTATCTCATCCATATATCATTATCTCATTTCTGTGTATTTCCTACAATAGCCCTACGAGGGGGTATTACTTTATTTTTCCTATTTTACAAATGAAGAAACTTGAGCTTCTGCCCAAGGTCACACAGCTGGGGAGTGGCATTCATCACTCCTGTCCCGATTTACATTTCCGGAGGTGAGGAGGCAGGACCGGTCCTGGCCATATACCTGCCTCGGGCCACACTGGGGAGAACCACATTCGCCTCCTTTTCTCTTCCTTTAAAACACTCGCTGAGGATGTTGGGAAAGGCTGGGAAGCTGGCTCCTCACTTTTCCCCATAGGAGCTCCAAGCCAGCCACGGAAGCTTCTCCATGTCCTCCTAGAGGTGATCCCAGAGAAAGGGATAAAAAAAGACCCTCCCATTTCGGGGTCTATCCCTGTGTGTGACCTTTCACAGGGTGCTTGTCTTCCCACAGCCCAGATGGGCCCAAGGGGCAGTGACCAGGATCCTGAGTCTTTAAAGAAGGACGTGCCGGGCAGAGGGAACCGTGCGTGCAAAGGCCTGGAGGTGGGGGGGGTGGGCAGAGAAGGTTCAGGGAAGATGGAGCAGAGCTACCGGGGAAGGTGCGAGGGGCTGGGCGACCCGGGAAGAAGCTGAGGCTTCGCAGCCACCGTCTGGCAGCAGAACACACGGAGTCCCAGGCACCGGAGTCGGAGAAGGGACAGGGCCGAGGGGAGGCAGAGACCATGAGCCCAGCCAAGAAGCCTGGGAGGCGTCTGCACAGTCCAGGGGCTCAAGAGAGGGGACAGAGAGGCCTGAGGGAGAGGAGGGAGGGCAGGAAAGCAACTACTCCTCTAGTTCCACGTACGAAGTTTCTGGGGCAGGGGCTGGCCAACCCCATGTGTCCCCTCAGGGGCTGGAGCTGGCCGATGCTGGCAGGTGTCTGGGGCCACAGATGCCACTTCGCAGCCTTCATCCAGGCCGCCTGTTTACTGACGCGACGGCTCGCCGAGGAGCAGCGGGGACGTGCAGTGCCCAGGGTGAATTCCAAGTGCTGCGTCACCACTGCGATGGCCCACCCCACCCAGATTTATAGGATCCAGTCATGGACTAAACAGGAAGAGACACTTGGTGTCACCAATGCCCAGGCCCTCCAGGGGCAGGGACCCCCACGGGAGGTGCAGGGAGGTGGACCCCGAGGAGCAGGCCCGGTCACCTTCGCTCCGCACTGCGCAGACTCAGTAAACCCTGGACGCCCGACTGAACAAGCCGGGGGCCGGGCTGGCGCCCTCCCGCGCCATCGGGCCCCTTCAGTCACTCGCTTAGGGATGTCTCTTTGGGGCAGCACCTCAAATATCCTGAGGACAACGAGGGGGGCTCAGTCCTGCCTCTGGGGCCCACTGGACCGGGGGTGGGAGTGGGGGTGGGGAGACAAGCACCCCGACAGCGGGAGAGTAACGGATGGCTGCCCTGTCCCTGGAGCGCCTCTCAGGAGAACACAGCAGATGTTCTAGAGGACTTGGAGCTGGGGGGGAAGCCCACGAGGCAGCATTTCCCAGCCTTCCCGAGCACTAACCCACGCGGGGCTGAAGTTTACAGGGACGCAGCCTGGCCTGGCACTGACGTGTCCGCGCTCGGCAGCCACACCTGGGTTCGAATGCAGCTTCCCCACTTTCTCCTGACGTGGTGGTCTTGGGCAAGTGAGCAGATCACCATCCCTACTCTGCTGGGGTGTGTACACGGGTGGCAGGGCCCTCCTGGGGCAGTGAGGCACCTGCACGGCCTCCGGCACAACGATAATGGCAGCCACACTGTTACCCCTTGGTCCCTCCGCAGGTGCACTGGGGCTCCTTTTTTATGCCTAAATTAGTGGTGAGTCCAAAGGAACACCCTCCTGAGAATTTCCTGGTACTTCTGAAATCATCTTATCGGCCCAAATCACTGTACCAGGCCGGCACCACAGCCAAGACTAGTGAGCACCAACGGGGACCAACGCCTGGGCTTCCTGCTCCCTGCCTGCTCTCTGCCCAGGTGAACCCCGGTGGAGGATGGGGTCCCAGCTCCAACCACCCCAGCCCTGGCAGCTCACCGAAGGTAAGCAGGTTGGACCAAAGAAGACTGACTATTGTGGAGGGGAAGGAAGAAAGTTCTGGACTCCTTGAGTCTCCAGGAGCTGGGCCGGAAGCGCAGGCGATCTGTCTGGCTGACTCTGGCCGCAGCAGCCAAGTACCCGATGTCTTTCAAAAGCTTCCCCTCGGGTCCTGCAGGCAGCAGAGTCTGTCCCCACAGGAAGAGCTCCCAGATCTCCTCGCTACTCCACCTATAGCCCTGGGAGTCCTAGCAACCCCCTTTCCAACCCACACTTCATGTCCCGGAGGGATTCCCCAGGGTTCCCCTCGGCCACCTGGCAAGTCACACTCCCATTCTGGCCTCTCAAGTACCTGGCCAGCTTCCTCTTCCCTGGAGTTGCCCCTACCCCACTCCATCCTGGCTGGGCAGCTGCGACAACAGCCCCACCCACCTTCCTGGCCTGGCCCTCCCCGCCTCTGCAAAGCCTCCCTCCAGAGAGCCTTGGTGACCCTTTGTCCCCACACAGTTTCTCCTGCCTCCAGCCATAATGTATCCCCAGCCCCAGACGTCCACTTACTCGTTGTGACCCAAAGGAAATCATCAAACCTCTCTTGGCCTCCGTTTCCTACCTGCCCAATGGGCCCAACACGACCTCCCTCCTTGGGTCACCATCAGAATTAAATGAGAAATTGCACGTAAAGCATTTAGCATGGCTCTTAGCCATGAGCAGGCCCCCGCCAAGAGAATCCTGCCTCCCCACCCTGTTCGATGTTTAGTGTTTCCTTCTCCAACAAGATTTTCTTTTCTCTGAGGATGCATCTTACACTCCTCTGTGCTGCCCCTCCTCCCCGATACTTGGCTCAGCACTGAACAGTGAGTGTTACAAAGATGCAGTCCTGCCACACTTAGCAAAGAGGTCTTCCGGCCCCACGCTTTGTAGGGGCTGGAGAAGACAGGGATTCTGCCGTCCCCATGGCCGGGGGACACTGAGGCCTCGCTGCACGCACCCCTGTCCCCAGGGTGAGCTTTGCTCCAGCAGGCTGGCCTGCCAAGCTGAATCTTGTCTCCCACAAGCATGTCCTGGGGCCATTAGGAAGCGGGTGCTGGAAAGTTCTCCCGGTTCCCACCTAATTCAACAGGTGCCGGGGGGGGGGGGGGGGGAATTCAGCCTTGAGGAGGAGCGTTCCAGGCAGAGGGAACAGTGACCCACAGGACCTTCCACAACTTCGTCGCTGCCATGAAAACTAGGCCACCCCGCCCCACGTCTAAGCTTCTTCAGGGGTGCTCGATGCAATGCCACTGGGAAGTGGGAGCTACGAGGAGGGGCACAGCCAGAGGGAGGGCAGAGGGCCCCGGGAACCGGAGGCCCAGGGGGGCACCCCAGGCGTCCTCCCTGACAGGGCCTCTCACCAGGTCCTCCCAGCTCCCTCAGTCAAGGGCTCCGTGGGGGAAAAGGCCGAGTCAGCACCCTGGCCTTGAATGTCCCAGAGCCTGGCTTTAAAATGTTCTCTGGGGCTCTGGGATGGCCGGGCTCGTCCACCCCTCCCACCCCGCCTGCTCCCTTCACAGAGGGGCAAGACAGCCAGGAGTGCAGCAGAGGCCTGAGTGCTCTGACCTGGGCGGGTGGGGAGTGCCTGCCTGGTTTGTGTTGGTCCACACTCAACTCCCCAGGGGGCGGGGGGGCTGGAATTCGGCAGGGATGGAGGGCTCTGCTTGGTATAAGCAGGGGTCACCCTGGCCTCCACCTATCAGCACAATGGGGTCAGATAAGTGTTCTGGTGGCGTAAGGCACATCTAGTGGGTGGGCCAACCCAGCAAGCACTGGCCACAGATAGAGGCCCCAGATCCTCCAGGGGACTGTCTGGACATTGCAAACACTGCACTGACTGTCCCCTCTGGCTTATCCCCATCTCCAAATTAAACACAAAGCAAGACAGAGCTGGGCCCAGCGCTGGGGCTGTCATGACTACACTCTCTGGCAATTTCAGCTTTGATTCCTGCAAGCCCCCCCCCGCCCCCGCCGCCCCCAGAAAGTGAGACCTTTCCCTTGAGTGCTCAGATTCTTGATGAGGGGTCCATCTGTCCCCACACTTCACTGTCACTCTTTAGAAAGAGAAGGTACGGCTTAAGTGTATTTTTGGTGGTGGTGTTTTTCTGTTGGTTGGGTTCCTGCATCTTTAAACGCTCTTTGGTTGTCCAAGATCTGTCCACTCTGGAGGGGTGCCAGTTTGGTCAGAGCCGCCCACATCACTCCCACTCCCACACACACACACACACACACGCACGCACGCACGCTGCCCAGCCTGTTGCTGCATCCTGGTGTTACAAAACTGCCCCACAGAGCTCTGTTCAAGCAGTGAGGATGCTGCATGCCACAAGCCGTCCTTGAAGACCAAATGTGGAAAAGAAAACATAAAAAACCCCAGAAGCCAGGAGGGACACACGAGCCCTGGAGAGTAACTCGAAAACAATCCTAACGCATCAGTCCTGGGGAGAAGCACGGAGACCTGTGACGGGCCGGGAGTCTCCTGGAAGGAGCCTCCAGTTCCCCCGGGCGCGCCCTGCACATCCCCGGGCCCAGGGCAGTGCCGGCGCCGGGTGGTCCGGGAGGGCGGGCGCGGGGGGTCGTCCCGAGCCCGCCCTCTTCCTCCGAGGCGGCTCGAGACCCCCGGGCTCCCCTCCCCCGCCGCCCGCCACATCTGGTTCCACTCAGGTCCTCCCACACCTCCAGGCGCGCTCCTCCCCCTCTTCTCCCCGCTCTCAGAAAAGCGGAGACGATTTTTAAAAACCCAGTCACACACACGCGCGCGCACACACACACACACACACACACACAAACACGCGCGCGCGCACACACATTCACACGCGCGCGCTACTGGGGGGAAAAAGGAGGGAAAAGTCGAGAAGAGAGGCCCGTTCCTTGGCATTCCCCCCGCCTGGCCCCCGAAGTTGGTCGAGTTGGCAGCGCCTTACCCGGGAGGGTGGCGGAGGCGGCGTCCCCGGGGGCGCCGGGGCAGCCGAAGTGCAGACTCCCCAGGAGCAGGACGCAGCACAGCAGGTGACCAGGCCAGGGCGCGGGGGCCGGCTGACGGGGCCCCATGTCCGTGGCGCGCCGCTCGCAGGACGGGAGGAGCGAGGGCGCACGGGCGAGGTGCGTGGTGGCAGCCCGGGCGCAGGGCTGTGATGACCGCCCTGGAGGGGCTCGCCGCTTCCTCCGGGTCTGGACGAAGTGATGCCTCCCGGGGCGAGGAGGGGAGGAGGAGGAGGGAAGGAGGCAGGCCGGGCGGAGGGAGGGCGAAGGGAGGAGCGCCCAACCCGTGAGGAGGGTGTGAGGGGCAGAGGGGAAGGGAAGCGGGCAGCGTGGGAGGGGAGAGGGAGGAGGCGCGGGCTGGCGCCCCGCGGGAGAGGGAGCGGAGGCGGAGAGCGGGACCCGCGGGATCGGAGGAGGACCCCGGCGTGCGCGCTTTCTCTCGCCCTCCGATTCCCTCTCCCACCCCGCCTGGCCTTCCCTCCCTTCTCGGCCCGGGCCCGGAGCCCCAGACGTTGCGTCACAACTCCCTGGCTGGCGCGGGCGGGGAAGCAACTGCAACACTTTCCGCAAACTTCGTGGCGTGGCGGGACGTGGGCTTCGAGGCCTGGCCGGGCGGGGGCGGGGGCGAGCGGTGAACCTAGGCGCCACACCCGGGCCGCTAGCGCCCCCTCTATCCCGCCTCTTTCTGCGGACGTCTCTAGCAGTGGAGCGTCCGCTACCTTCACGCCTGGGAGGACCCCTCCCTGAGTCTGGTGGGGAAGGGGCGGAGCTGGGAGTTCGGCCACCAGGACGAAGATTGGGGGAGGGGGAGGCAGGGCCCCGTGCCCTGTGCGGAGCGCAAACATTTGCAGGTCTGGTTTTAGCATTTGCGTGACCCCTGTGTGAGCGTCCCTGGCGCAGAGGGGTGTAGTGCTTTTCGTCTTTGGAGCTGTATCCAGAAACCTAGGGAAAAATCTGTCCACTGGATGTCCCAGGAGACAAACATCATTACTCTCACCAGCAACCAGGAGGCTGCATGGTCGAAAAAAAAACAAATGAAAATTTCGTAAAAGGGAAGACAATCCAGTTATTCCGTATTATGCAACAGGTCACCGCAGCGCAGAACACAGGATTGCGAGTCAGGATGTTGAAGTCCAGCCCCACCTCTACTTCTCATTCCTTGAGCGACCATGGAAAAGTCTTATGGGATCTCTGGGCTCAGAGCCAGACTGAGACATTTTAGCGATCCTAAATGCTGAGAGGATTCACGTTCTCCCACTACGAGTAATCAAATAAAAACACCATGAAATTGTAATATAAATTTTATTATTTCCTGTGTGCTGTCCACCTCGATGCTATTTTTGGAAATCACAATTTCCCCCCACTTTTTACTACTCTTGCCTTGGGTAAATCTTGCCCCATCTCTGCAATGAGGGTATGGGGCTAGAGATGCTCACTTAGCTCTGTCATTGTCTGCTGGGCTGAGATTCTTGGCAAGTTATCAGCCCAGAGAGGCTGCAGGGCCCCAGAGTGAGTGCCCACTGAAATCCCGTATGGTCCCCTAGAAAGATTCCCACTGTCTTTATTTGCCCTAAAAAATGGTTAGCAGCCAGGCCAAAGAAATCCTGGCACTCCATAGCTAGCTTGGGCAGATCTGGTAGAGTCATGGCCCTGCTGGTGACTACTTCACTGCCCTTTGGGACACACCTCCTTGGTGTGGCATTTCCTGGGATTCCAGGACTCTGCAGGCTGGTGGCCACGCCGGGGTGCCTTCCAAGATCATCTTCTTGGCCCCTTTCTCAGTCCTGCTATCAACAAGGGGTTGGAGGATTTGCCAGCTTTAGCTAAGCTGCTCTCTCTTTCACCCTGTTTTAAGGAGCCAAAATACAGGCTGCATCTTCTCAAAGTCAACTTAGAGGCTTCTGTCTGCTTGCTTATCTCTGGATGTACTGGCCAGTCCTCACCGACAGGTCCACTTTCCTCAGAAGAGGACCTCAGCAGGGCTCCCAAGGAGCCCTCCAGGTTCTGAACAGGGTTGAATGGCCCTTCCCCACCAGCCTGAGAAGGCTTTGGCATTCCTCCCCCTGCAGGGCAGAAGTCAATGTCGTGGGTCCACCATCTGCCAGCACCCAGTGGGAGTGCCAGGATCACAGATGGTCTCTCATTTCTTCATTCAACAACCACCGACTGCTAGCTCCGGGCTAGTTGCTGGGGAGACAGAGGTGAGCAAACCAGGTCGCAGCCCAGGAAGAGTTCTGTTTCTTGGAGAAAATAGACAAAATTTCCGCCCCATTCCAGGGCTGAGAAGCACAGAAGCACGTTGCGCAAGCAGGGACCAACGTTTGCTCCTCCAAGGGCCTGTGTTGTCCCCGCCAGGGGTGGGATTTCCTGCTCAGCACACCAGGGTCATGCCCTGCACTCTGCTGAGTGTCGGGGCCCATGTCCGCAGCCACCATCTGTCTTAGATTTGGGACTCACGGGACTGAGAGCTGGGCCCTATCTGGGCCATTCTCCCTATGGGAATCCAGCCCACTCCCCCACTGCTTAAAGATCCTGTGCAGGATCAGCTGTCAAAGGAATGTGGTCAGTCTGTAAGACGCATTGGGTGTTGAGAGGGCTGGGGCTTTCAGGGGGACTCCTCACCCAACCTAGACCTGCATCTCCTTCCAAAGAAGGGCCAGTGTCCTCTGTGCCCACAGCCTCCTCACCACTCTTGTTAAAGATCAGCTGAGCAGCCATTCATTACTGTGTGCCAGGCAGCAGGCTAGGTGCTGGGGACTTAGCCAGCAACAGGCACAGCAGGTAATATTTATCTACCTATCTCTCTCTCTCTCTCTCTCCCCCCTCTATCCCCCCGCCCCACCTCACAATTCCTATTTATTTGTAAATGGGACAGCAATTCCTACCCTGTCCTAAGAATTAAATGTGGCATATAAAGTGATGGCGTGGCCCATGGGTAAAGTTGTTAAGGAATGTCAGCCCCCTCCTCTGCTCCCTACCCTTCGCCCTGCCTGTGTCTCCAGTCCACCCCACCCCCCCCCCCCCCCCCACTGTCCGGATTGTTGCTCAGGTCAGTTTTGTCAGGACTGCCACACTGAGTGAACAATACAGCCCCGCCTCCCCTCCGGTCTGAACCTCTCCAGGTTCACTGTATACAAAATCAATATACAGCGATTTTGTCTACCAATCTGGAGTGTAAAGGAATCCAGGTAGAAGCATCTCAGTGCTCACCTGGGCTGGCGAATTCATCCATGTCTGTCACTAGCCCAGCAGGGGGCAGTGCGATGCGTCCAGGCCTCCAGGCCTCCAGGCTGGAGTTGAGTTGGAATTGCGGGCCTGCCATTCACTAGGCGGCTACGTGTTCCCCTTCTGAGTCCCAGGGGCCCTTAGCCAGACACGTTGGTGTCCTTACTCGTGGTGCTTAAGGTTCCTCTCATATTAGTCTCCTCTTCCCTGGTTCTGGGCTGGGCAGTCTCTCCAACAGGCGGGAACCCTGGGGCAATGCCTGTGGAGAGCCCCTGGCGGGCCACACCTACAACGAAAGCTCAGGACAGGGGAACACAAGGCAGGAAGAATGCAGTTTGGTGGCCAGGTAGGGTAGGGGGTGGTCAAGAAAGAGGTGTAAGCCCTCATCTGAGGCAACTGGCCAAGTGGGTACGAACCCCCAAGGTTTTCCCGACGCGCACCCTTTCCAAGCCAGAGAAGAAGCCCGGCCAAGTTCGGGGCTGGCCTGGGCATAGCCTACCCTATCGCCCCTCTCTCTGGGCTCCTGCAGCTCAAGCCCTCCACTCTCCACTCAGGCAGTCCTGCCTTCGAGTCCCTGTGGCCACCCCCTCCCCCGAAGCACTGAGGATCCTGGAGGGACTGGGCTAAAGAGGGTAGGAAGGAGGCAGACGTGGGACTCAGACCGACCCAAGGTTCAAAGTTTGGCTCTACCTCCTCGAAGTTGCATGACATTGGGACAGTCAGTTACCCAAAGAACTACTTCTCCCATCCACATTACTGGGGAATTTTATGGCTGGTCTGTCTCTGGACTAGTCTGCCCCACGATGGCCACAAATATAAACTGAGAAAAACTCTGTCTGTTTTCCCTAAGTTCTTCTCTTCTCCCTTTTGTTAAAGAACATTTGTTAGAAGAGCCCCCCCCCACACACACACACACGCACACACACACACACCCCCCACCCAAGGGCTGCTGAGTTTGTATCTACCCACTTTCCATGAATGGCCTCTATGAGACGACTTCCTTTAAAATCGTTTCTTTCTCAAGGGGTAGGAGAAAATTACCTCAAGACCCCCCTCTGGGAAGCAGCAAGTGCTTACTTCCTCCCCATGGGTCTAAGAGTTTGGACAAGGACTCCCAGTTGGAGTCACCAGTGATGTCTGCAGGGTGTCAGACTCTAGGACAGCCCTAGAGTAAGCTCAGAGCCAGAGGGGTTCAGGACTCTGAGCCCAGGCCGCATCAGGGGTCACAAATCGAATGCCTCTGGGATCCTCACTGGCTGTCTCCACTTGGAGGCCTTAGCTGGCCTGCAGCGAGCTGGTCACCACAGGTTCAGGGATGGGCGTAGGGGGGCCTGACACACAACAGGAAGCGGAGACAGCAGAGCTGAGCTGAAGAGCCAGTTGCAGTTGGATGGGAGGTAGTTCCCAGAACCACCTACTGCCCCATCCAACTGGTGCTGGAGCTTGGGTAGAGGGAAGTCACATCACCCCAACCTGGAGTTGCAGTTCCTCTGAGCCTGTCCTTGCACTGAGGATGGGGCTGAGCCAGGAGTAAGGCCTACTCTCTGGTTCAGAGGCCTGGCTGAGCTGGCAGCTTCTGCATCTCCATCTGTCCTCAAGATGTCACCTGCGGGTGTGTGGTGGGCCAGCTGAATGCAGCCCTAGTCCTCTGTTCTGGTCAGGGGTGCTATTCCACCAGCAGCTTAGGGTGGAAAAATTTTGACAATTAAGTTTGTACAGTGCTGCCAACATAAGCGCACGATGGCAAGTTCACGAACTTAAATTGTCAGGTTTCTGGGATGACGACAGCTCTGATGGCCACTCCAGGAAGAGAGTTCCAAAATTGCTGTGAAGGGTGGACTGAGCACTGGCGTCGGTGCACAGCTTCCTGAGGGGAGGACTTCGAAGGTGACCGTAGTGATATGCAGCGATGAGGTATGAAGCACTTGTTCTAGGATGAGTTTGCGAAACTGTCCGACCTCCAACCCCATATGCCTCCAGCTGGAAGCTGAAATACAGCCCTTACCCACAGCAGTGTCTGTGCAGGGACAGCACTCAGAGAATCCACCTCACAGCATTTCCAAGCCAGCAGTCCATCCCCATTCGCTCCTAGTCTACCTACCACCAAACACCAAGCCTCTCCGGGCCTCCGTTTCCTCATCTGTAAACTCGGCAAGGTGTATCTAGCTTGCCTGTGCCTAGGCTGCGAAGCGACACAGCTGAGAAACTCGTCTGGAAGCAGTAATGCTAGAGCCCCTGTCCTTTGCCGATGCCGCCCTCTGCACCCCCCCACTCCCCCGCCCCAAGTGTCCCTCAGGGTGACAAGGCCTGGGCAGCACAGGCAGCTGCCAGTTGCGGGCTGTGCCTGAAGGCTCTACGTGGCTGAGGTTGGCACTTCCCTCCACATTGGGAGGCCTGACCAGTGGCCAGGGGTGGGTGGGACTGAGCCAGCCAGCCAGCTGCTCTCTGACCCCTTGGCACCACAGGGTCTCCAGCCCAGAGCCTCACGCACATGCACACACACCCCTCTGCTGACTCCAGCCTGTCTCAGGCCCCTGCTGAGGTCCCCCAGCACAATAGGGCTCTTGTGTTCCCTGCCCCCACCAGGTCCCAGACCTGCTCCCTGGCCTGTTTTCCCAGCCTCTGGCAGGTTCCCCCAACCCACCCGCAGAGCTCAGCAGCAGCCAGAGTCCCTGACCACTCCCTCCTGAACCCTCCTCTTCCTGCAACCTCTACACCCTCTCCTCCCCGACCCCTTCCTAAGAGCTGCAGGGGCAAGAGCCCAAGCTCTCTTCACCCCTGATCCAGGCTGCCAAGCTGCATTCATAAGCAGACCCGGCTTCAGCCCTCAGGTAAAAGAAAAACGTGATAGACTAACTCATGGGAAGGTATTGTTGAGTTGTTACATTATTTTAAGAGAAGGTCAAAGCTTTGCCCAAAGGAATGAAATGATTCTTGAGTGTATTGTTAGGTACCAAGGTACCTAAGGGATGTGTTGTAGGGGCCCTCCTGGGGCTCCCCCATGAAAGAGCTCAGGTATGACATTGGACCTAGGACAGCCCAGAGCTTCATTTTTATTCCTAACACGGAAAATAAAACCATCACCTCTGTCTTCAAGGGGGGTGAATCTCCAGAGAGCCTGGCAGCTTCTCTCTTCAGGTGCCCCACCCTGATTGCCTCGGCTAAGGTGACTGCCCTTCCTCCTCTTCCTCGCTGGGGAGATTCAGACAGCAGTGCTGGGGTGGGGCGAGGCTGAGGGGGGCTGCATCTCTAACAGGTCCCCAGGCAATGTTAATGCTGCCCAGAAGACACTCCCTGCAGATTGGGCCAGCAGCAGTCTTGGACCCACGGTGAGAGGAGGCTGATACCCAATCTCGAGCCCGAGGGGTAAGGCTGCCACGAGGTCTGCATCACTTACCCAAGGGAAAAGGATCTCCTGACAACCCGGCAAGTATAAAGGCTCTGAACTTCGACCAAGTGAACTTGGGGTTCCAGGACCAGCAATCGCACTTCCTGGATCTTGGGACCTTTTTAAACCAGTTTGATTCCCTTCTTCCATCAGGCACTGTACATCCCTTATTTCTGCTCTTTACTACAACCACGCAAGGGGCGGAGGTGGGATTTGAACCAGACCTAACTTTAAAGCCCAGGCTCTTAACCACTAGGTGATTCTGCCTTAAGAAGGTAAGACAGAACAGCTAATTTTAGGAAGAGCAACTCCCCATACCCCAACTAGTAGTTTGTGTACCGTGTCTCCCCACCTACCCCAGGCAGATTTTAATTACAGACAAAAAGGGTATGGGCAATTAGAATGATGATTAAGGGGTAAAAGATTCTCAGAAAGCAAACAATTCACTAACAAACATCACCTTCTTAGAAGCAAGATGGCCCCACAGCTTGCTTCTGGCCCTAGGATTCTAGGAGATAACTGCTTGCTGTGTTTAAAAAGAGTTGTTTCCTAAAGCAACCCAAGGGCTAAAGGAAAACCTCTTCCTGCAGGGCCGGTAGGAGGAAGGGAGACAAACATTGCAAAGAAGGTAGCACAGGTATGCAGGTCAGCTCCAGAAGTGGGGTGCACATGGCTCTCAATGGCGAGTCTGCAGTTACAGCTGCCCATCTCACCATGGGTAATGTGGAGCCCAGTTCCTTCCCCTCAGACCCCCAGAGCCATCCCTTCCTGGGCCCCAGAGCCTTTACCCCTGGATTGAGAGTTGATGGCTGTGCCTTCCCTATCCTGTTCACTGATGGACTGTCACCCACAGGCATAGCTGTTGGCACATCAGAGGTACAAAAGGTGTTGCACAAATCAACACCTTCTCATGCCACCTGCGATGTCCGCTGGGACTCAGCCAGCAGCCCGGACCCCTTCGTCTACACACCCTAGGTGGTGAGGGCTCTGTTTGAAGCTGGAGAACCAGAGTAAAATCAAGAGGCTGGGAAATTCACTTCTTAAAACTTATTTTAATATCCTCCCCACCCCCCCAAATTGGGAAAGGCCAAAACAGTCTGGCTGGATTTAATTACAAATTAATACACATTTTTAAATCATTGTTTAAAGTAAATCAACATTGTGGCAATGAGGGATTATTATCCTTGGAAAAAGTGAAACCCATATTAACAAAATACGTTGTGGAGGAACCCCACTTAGAGATTTCACTATTTAAAAGTCTAGTGAAGACCAGCATTCTGCATGTTCTCTGGGGCGGGTCCATGCAGTGGGCAGAGGCCCTGCCCGGACTCAGTCGAGGCCTGTCAGCTCCCACCAGGCCCTAGACCCAGCAGAGGCAGGGGGGCGGGCGGCCCTCCTTCAGGACAAGGGCAGCGAAGGGAAACCAGCTTCACTTCGGCCACGGGCAAAAAGGAGGCAGGATGTCAGAGGGAAGTCTTCAAGATGCAGCATTTCTTTAACTGTCAAAGGAGTTGAAAAACTCAAAAATAATTATACAAGATTATTTACTGACTGAGAGGGAGGGAAAAAAAAGAAACAGAACTTAATATTTTGAGTAAGTTTAAACACGGTCTCAACTTCATCCATCTCTTCTCGTGCAGACACCATCCTGTAGGCACTGTGCTCAACCTCTGAGACGCCGCGGGCACTCTTTGCTTTGCTTAGCTTGCTTTAAAAAAAAAGCTGCTACACATACACACATTTATATCATGTGTGCATATATGTACGTATGTATGTAATGTGCATGTGTGTATAAATATATATTGCAATAAAGCAGCTTTAGAAAGCTGGGGGCACCTTTCTTTCAGAGCTCCAGAAGACAATACCTACCCACAAACTTCAGTTTGGCAAACTCCACTTCCCCCTAAGATCGCCTGATAAAGGGCAGAGTGGGGCAGGCTCACAACGCAAACCAAGGTCCTAGAAAATGTGTCACCAGGGGCATTTTTTTCACATAAGAAAACATAACCACTTGGGAGCTCACTCTCTGCCCTTCCTGGCTTCCCTTCCTCTGCCCCAGGACCTCGCAGGCCTGAATGCTGCACCCTTGAGTATTTCTGGCTGAGTCCTCTTGCCACATGTGTCAGGAACATTCCAAGCTGGCTACCACATGTGCAGGCTCTGGCCTCCTCTCTCAACTGTCGAGTGCTCTGCTGTTTCAAGGGCATGATGGGGCCACGCAGCTCCATCTTCAGCTGCTTATGCATTTCACTAACAGCCAACTTTTTAAAAAAAATCAGTTCCAAAAAATGTTCATATTTGCAATGCCGATTTCCCTTGAGATTATTTTCTAACTCCACTTAGTGACTTTGTTAAAGTGAGTTGGAGTTGGACAAAACGCATGTGCACATGCACACACAGATGCACACACCCACAGAATTCAGAGGACGGAGGCCGTTTCCTGCCAAGAGCTCTAACAGAAGAAAGCGGACGTGCTGATCAAGCTTCAGCACGGCGGGGAACGAGGAACGCACACCATTCAGCAAGCACAGAGGCCGAGCGCGCATAGGGCCCCTGACCCCGGCCCCCGCGCGCCCCGGCCGTCTCCTGCCTACCTTGGGATCAGCTGCAACAGCCACTACATTCAGAGAATCCAGGAGGACTGTATGGACAGATGAACCTTTATTTAAAAAAATAGCACTTCAAATAAATTAAAAGGGACAACCGTCAAGTGTTCAAATTGTGAAGAAATAGCTGGAAACCTAGAGACCCCGGCTGCAGCCTCCTACCCTCGTTCTTTGTCCAGCGGCAGAGCCCGCACGTCTCAGCTCCCCTCAGCTTTCTCCCGCCCGAGGTGAGGGGAGCGACGCGCAGGGAGGCTGGACAGGGGAGAAAGCCGCATCCGACTGGAATGCACGTCGCCACGGGCCTGCTAATACGGGCTTCACTTTATGACCAAATGTGTTCTTTCAGAAATAAAAAAGGGGGGAGGGGAGCTGCATGTTTTTAAAAACTGAAGTTATTTAGGGACAAAACACTAACTCTAGTGCCTTTAACGGGCAATAGCAACTTGTTTCCTCCGAAGTCAAATGCCATCCCCGGCGGAGCCTGGGTGCTACCAGCTTTTCAGGAGATGTTACCTAAACTTTATTAAAAGAAAAGAACAAGTTTAAATATAGACACTGGACTAGCCCAGTCTGCATTTTCAAGTCCACATTCTTCATCTGAAGCACTGCATCAGGGACCCCCCTGAGTCTGCACGTGTTCGAGTTCACAGTACGTGGAACCGGCCTGTCATTCTCTTCTCGCTCAGAGCAGCCACGCGCGGTGGCCGTTGACGCCGGAACCTCGGGCGGGGCCTTGTCCTACGGGCCCGGCCAGAGCTGCCCGAGGCTTCTCCGCAATGAGAATCGATGCTGTCATGCTCTATGGATGGGAAAAAAGCAAGAAAACAAAAGCACCTGGTACAGGTTTCATGAGATCCATTCGGATTCGCTGTGTTCCAAACCCGCTGCTGAATGCCGTCTGGCCACTCGGCGTGCGCTCGACAGTCCGTGGCCTAGGAGGGGTCTCAATTCGAAGCGCTGTTATTGGATGCCCCGGAGGTCGACGCGACAGCAGCCCCGGCAGGGCTACTTGTGGAGACCGACTTCCGGATGTGAGGCAGCAGGTAGGGGTCACAGGCCAGCTGCTGGACGTCGATGCGGTCCTCCTTCCGGTAGGCCAGGCATCGCCGAGTAAACGCCTGCAAAGAAAGTGTCTTGAAGGAGCCGAAGGCTCATGACCCTGGCGCCCTCAGAGGGAACCCCGAGGCTCTACAGCCACTGCCAGGGGCCTTCTCAGAAAGCACCGGGCTGACCTGGAGCAGACCAGGAAAGGAGCAGCAGGACCTCTCGGTGGTCACTGGCTCCTTCCCAGAAGGGCGTGGCCGAGTCCTCCCTGAGGTGGAGCGGGGCATGGCCTCTAACTGTCTCTGCCCCCAAAGCACAGAGATCAACACGGAAACTCCGCCTTGGCTGGTGTGCAGGGTCACAGGCTAACTTCGGGGTCATCACGTACACTTCCTGAGGACTGGGAACTGTACTGACTAACTGCCTGCACATGCGGGGTCAGGCGGCCCACAGTGCCTAGCACTACAGCTGTCACAGGTCGGTAAACGCTTCTCCCTGAAAGATCACGAAGCAAGTGAGCAGGCACATCTCTAAGTCGTAAAGGAAAACCGGAATAGGACCCACTGAGAATAGGGTTTGATTCAGAATTCTAATTCACTAGCGACACGGAGGTGTCCTTCCTGCTAGGTGTGAAGGGCCATGATGTCTCAGTTTCCACAACTCTTACCATAAAGGTCCTTAAATAGAGACGGTCTGTCTTTTTCACCAGACAGTTCTATTTAATCAAAGTCTTGCAATATAATGATTTTAAATAAATGAATCAATTTTAATAATCTAAAGCATCATTATCACCTAAAGCCCATACTACAAACGAGGGTGACACTGGCATCTCCAGAGGCTCACTGGTTGTGACAGTGGCTGCATGCGGGTGTGGGGCGCTGACGATGGGAAGGGGTATACGTGCTGGGAGGCAGGACACCCTGTACTTTCCATTCAGCTTTGCTATGAATCTAAAAGTACTCTAAAAAAATAAAATTTATTTTAAAAAATCTAAAACATGAAATAATTTTCTACCTTTTTCTGTGTTTAATTAACAAAAGTATAAAACAAATCCTGCTTTTTCAAAATAAAAGATACCTAGAGGGAGGTGCTTACTTAAAGCATGTGGAAGATAAAAACAAATTCACAGAAATGAACATAATGATCTTTGCCCTTTAAAAACAAACCTTTTTTGGTGAGACACACCTAGAACTAGAGTTAAACAGGCTTCCTTGGGTTGGATACCAGTCAAATAAAACTCCTTTTACCGTGAATATTCTCTCCATACAGTTACTAGTACAGGCTTTTGGACCAGCAATCATATCACACAGGAGCCCTGATTAAAACCTTCAACTGCTCTCCACCAGTTTGCAATCTGTTCTGCTGCCTCTGCGGACCAGCTAAGCACACCCTCACATCCAAGCTTGACCCACTTCTCTCTGCTCAGAATATTCTTCTTCCACATTTTACACAGCCTCCACCTGTACATTGTTCAAGAGTGCTCAGAACCTCACTTCGTCATTAAGGCTTTCCCTGACCATGCCACTGAAAGAGGGGTTCCCACCTCTCCACCCCCTCACTCTGATTTATTTTCTTCCTAACATGTATCACCATGTACACTGCATCCATTTGTAGTTACTGTTCATCTCACCTAGTGGAACGTACACTTCTTCAAGGCAGAGACCTTGTCTGTACAGTTCACTATTATAGATTCAGAGTTCCCTCTCCACTATCTAAAACAGTGTCTGCTGCTTCAAGTGGGAGAAGAGAGCAAGGGTTGGAGAAATACAGTCAGAAGAAGGAAGGTGTTTTTAATGACTCTTGAATTTTGTACTGAATAAACCATCCACTATTACCCAGAGAAATAATACAAAAACCAGAGCAGTCATTTCTGCTGGCCAATGGGTCAGATCTTACCTTTGCTTCAGGTGTTACTACTGGCTTTGGAGGAAACTGCACTTCAGTAGCTTTAAGAATAGTATTTTCTTGTAGAATGTCTTGCTGGGACTGGTTATGGCCAAAAGGCTATCACATAAAAACAAAGCAAACAAACAAAGGAGGGTCTCTGGTTAACACTAAAGAGGAATAGCAGAAGGCATGTCTCAATGAGAATTGCTAGAAGGAACTTTGGAGATGATCTCCTCTAATTCTCTCACTTTACAGATGAAGGGTGGAAAGGCTCAGAGATTAAGTAACTTTGTCATAGTCCAACATCTAGGTTAAGGCTGAGCTGAAACCAGAAGCAGCGTCTGCTATATCATAGCTGGGCTAAGCTTTGCTTACAGCAAAGGGAAAGAAGATTCAGAGCAGAAACTAGCAACCCCTTTTGTCCTGGGTGACACCTGTGGGCTTGAGCAATACCTGTATGTGCCACTGGCAGACCCAAAATACACAGAAAAAGAGATGGAAATGAGTGGGGGAAAAGGACAGAGTTGGGGCTACTTAGTGGCTTCATCTGTGCCCCAAGTGGCCATTTTCTAATGAAGTCTTAAAAAATAAGTTCAGACCTAAGTGTCACCTCCATAGTATTTCTACAGAGATATCACAAACAATTCTTTCTAGATAACCTCTGTCACCACTATCAGCAGCAGCTACACTGTCAGAGCATAGATAATGATTAACCCCTACTGGAAAAGGGAAGCTGAAATCTGAATTCAGAGCTTGGCTGGAGGACTGTAATAAAAATATTAAGAGTCTAGGAGAGTTGCAGAACTCCCAAATGACTGTATACTCACAGCCCAGTAGGGAGCACTGAGACAAAGAAGCACACTGACAGACGTATGAATATAAATACACAGCTAGACCCTAATATACGAGAGCTGTCTGGAAAAAATCCAGCCATTGCCAATTTAACAAGAAAGATTTGCAGGCTGGATACTTTCCGGACAGACCCTGTATACATTTATAAGGTATTATGCTCATACGGGAAAAACCCAATGTGAGAATTCATTAGGTATACTTTACTACCCAGGTTATTACTTGTTCTAATGATGTATTACCTTGATCAGAGGTAGCAAACAATCAATCAATCCTTTCTGACAAAGCCTCCCAATACAGAAATATAAAGTACGTTTTTATTAGTAATAACTTTAACTGACGGGTGGCCAGGAATAAAGCACCCCACCGATATTTCAAGTTTCAAGTCTGGGGGCCCTTAAGAATGGCTCTTAGGAAGCCTGTATACTTCAAAAAACTACTTCATGTAATTCCCTGTAACATATCATTAGAACCAAAACATATCCTGGATCTAATTGAGAACAGCAAACAATGCGTGTTTTCTACAACCTAGCAGAATTCTTTAGGTGCTCTATGGTTGAAAATTTCTGCTTATACTCAAAGCTTTTTATTAAGTCTGTATTTTCTTCAAACCACAACTTTCAAGAGTCCAAATCTGTACAACCCAGTGATTAACCCTGAGAGAATAAGCCCCACCACGCCCCTGTGCGCATGCGCCACCGTGCCCCACCCTCTTCCATACCTTCCTTCCATAAAGACACTGATAGAAGATGACACCCACTGACCAGACGTCAACTTTATTGGAGATCTTTGGTGGTTCTTTCCCAACCACAAAACACTCTGGTGGTAAATACCTGGGACAAAAGGGAAATGAAAATTCTTAGAAAAATGACTGTATACATCTAAGACATGAACAAAAAGGCAAAGGAGAAGATACTGTTGGAATAAAAATATATGAATCTTAACAGCTGAGAGAGCAATTTAGACCAAACTGGAGAAAGTCAATGAAAAGACACACTAACTTAAGGGGGCAGTAATGTCCCATAAAGCCTTAAAATACACTTCTCAAGTCACTGAGGAAAGTGAGTATTCTTCCTAGTTCCTGTTTCACCCACCCCAGACTCCTTTCCCAGGGTTGTGCCTAATGTAAGTGTCATTCAGCAAGTTTAAAAAAAAAAAAGATAGGGGCAGAGCAAAAAAAGATGTGCATTCCCTTTTAGGACAGCTGCATCAACAAACACTGAAACGTAAGCAGAGGGGATGGGGGTTTCCTTTCATGTTGGCTGAAGCAAAAAGATCTGTAAAGGAGTTCCCTGGTGGTATAGTGGCTTAAGGCTTTGGCGCTGGCACTGTCAACGCTGTGGCCTGGGTTCGATTCCCAGCCAGGGAACTACCCACATACAAACAAACAAACAAACAAACAAACAAACAAAAAAGATCTGTAAAATAAATAACTTTTTAAAGCCCCAGTGATTTCAGGACCTAGTAGAAATCTGAGGGGAGTGGTTGTTCTACCTTCCTAATGTAGCCTCTTTTGGAAATCTGGACTGAAAATAAATAACTCCAATATATATATAATCAATGATGACATTAAAGTCCATATTATCAAAGGATACATTTCATACTTTAAGGGAGATCAGTGGCTTCCTGGAAGACTAACAAATAGTACAGAAAAAGCTAAACAAACTAGTTAGCACAACTCAATCCTCACCTGAGTTCCTTCCTTCCTCAGCCACCCCTGACCTCTAAAAAGACCAGCTGGACAGCCAAGCACACCAAAACTGTGTGGTGTGGGAGGTTAAGCACCTCTTGGCATTTAAGAAACAAACAAGTGTGCGTCTACTCATTGCATGGAGCCTTAGCCATGGACAGCTGGAAGGTGGAATTCTGAGATAACAGATCGATTTTTGCAGACTTCATGCTGGCAAAACCAATTCTGTGAAAAATTCTAGTTTAGACCCTGCTGTGCTTCTGGTATAAAAATCTACACTTACAGCTTGAGGGAGACCACAAGAGTTGAGAGGTAAAAAATGTTCAGATGATGGGCTTTCTTTTTTTAAAAAAGAGTTTTAGTTAAATGTTCTTGTTTCTTATTAATTTTAACAGATGTTTTTGGATTAAGACCATTGGCCTAGATTATTTCACAATGAATACTTTTAATCAAAATACACATTGAAAAATGAATATATAAAGAGCTCACAAAGAGAGGGAAACAGCAAAGAAATAAAAATATAGAAAAAAATAACTTAAGAAATAGCTCTTCCAAATACTCAAACCTCCCTGAAGTCTAGTTTTCATGGTTCTTGGTTCTTTAATATATATATAATTTAAATGTGACCTTGAATATATAGCATATTTGTAAATTTTTTGTAAAGGTGGTGAGAAAGAACAGTTGTTGGTAAACTTGTCCAAATGCAAAGTAACAATTTAGCCACATGTATAGAATACAAACGCCAAGACCACTTAATAGTGGAGATCTGGCAAATCACTTTCTAGGTCTCAGTTTCCCCACCTATAAAATGCAGAAATAAACTAGTTCCTCACCCAAATCATACTGAAAATAATAAGCATTCTAATTCCCTATCAAGGACTTTAGGAGGAAGAAGACAGTTCTATGACACAATACTAAATTGTGTAAGAAACATAGTTGCATATTCTACCATGATAAAATCCTCATAGAAAAAATTATTCTCAAGTCCTAGTCTACAGGTCACTTAACTTAAAAGGAGTATTCAATGTAGAATAATTCTAGAACAACCAAATACTGCAAACAGTCTCTGAGAATTTGTCATGTCCTCCTGTCCTATTTGTGTCTCTCTGGGGCATCAGAAGAGGATGACATGTTGACAACGGTGATTATGACAATGTTTCTACTAATATAGAGACTTTTTAAACCTTCCTAGAAATCTGTAAAATTTAATTTTCTCAGTAGCCCTTCTCTACCTTAACTATGAAAAAAAAAAAAAATCTTCAAATGTAAAGTAGAAAGAACAGTAAAATGAACCCCCGAGTAATAATCATCTAGCTTCAACATCTATCAGCACTCAGTGAATCTTTATTCATATACACCCCTCACCATTCCCCCAAGACAGGTCACATTGAAGCAAACCCCAAATGTCATGTAATTTTTATTTAAACTCCAGCCACTGCATTTTTATTGCTTAGCAAATACAGCAATAGGCAGCAATGAGAAAATTAATTAAATGTGAAAAGGCTTCACCCTCTTAAGAGCAAGCTATCAAACAAACAACTCAAATCCCAGTCCCAATGAATTTATACAGCACAGGTATAGCTTTGTCTCCAGAATTTCCAGCAGCAGGTATTTTTGTATCATTTAGTGACAGGAACACCCACGATAACCACCATAGTGAATAAACACTGTAAATGCAGCTTCTATTTTAAACCTAGAATCTCAAAGTTCTAATCTAGTGACTGATTTTCACTCTAAGTACCATCTCCATAAGCAATGCAAAGTAGAAATTTTGTGTTTTTAGCAGGATGTGACTGATTCATATTGATTCTTGAATATATGTAACTTAAATACGATCAGACTGATGAGAACAGGGGATCCTGTGTGTGTGAAAGACAACCCTCTTCTCTGTCTGCTTCGGATCAGCACCCTCATTCCCAGACAGTCACTACTCCACATCTCAAATGTAAGTGATCTGATCAACTGACGCTGGGGTACAACAGCATGTGCCACACCTCCCTGGTGCTACTGGAAGCTTTCTGCATGTTCAGAAACATACATTCCAGTATGTGGCATTGTGTTACCACCTCAGACGTAAAGAGAAAGCTCCGTTAACACACATTTACAATCACAAAGTTAAATGCCTGAACTGCAGGTATCTTTTATGGTTCTCACTGTCAAAAGTAATACAAGGCAGAAGTAGGACAGGTCGTAGAACAGGCAGGGAGAGATGAGTGACAATAGATGGGAAGAAACGTGGCTCAAAACCTTTTAGAACACATTGAGACAGATGGATACATTTCCTGGCAAACTGTGCAAACTTTTTCCTGTTTAGATTTCAAGGCATGCTTTTTACATCCTGATCTTCAGAACTCCTTAGTTTTTCAGAGTCCCTCATCCTCAGGCAACTCTATAAATGAATTCATCATCTCATTAACCCACAAAGAGAGAGAATGGCATTTGTACTGAAGAGAATTTAAGGCCACTCTTTATGTACACACGAGCAACCTCATTCTCCACCTACTCAGTAGGGCCAACCCTACAGAGGAGACACTCAGCTCAAACACCTGGCCACACATAATCTCTTTCTCAACTGTTTTCAAGAAAGGAAAGAAAAATGAAGACAAATTAATATAAAGAGTTACTGCTGAAAAGACAGTAACTATTTGGGGAGGAAAATCTGCTTTGGTATACAGCATTACTGTCTAAGCAGACAGGATGTAGATAACAATTATTAATTACCAACACTTCAGTATAGCACAGCCACACCTCCACCAGCCAACCTGGCAGATCTCCCGGATACCTACCAATAAGTACCAGCACCTTGTGACGTTAGCTCCATGCCATCCACTGAATTGTAGCTATCATCATCCATGATCTTGGAAAGACCAAAATCTGTGATTTTTATCTCTCCACACGCTGTACCATTTACTAAAAGAATATTACCTAAAAAGATAAAAATCTTCATGAATAAAAAGAGACTTACTAATTAGAACAAAAGCCAAGGTAATAACAGACGAGGAGGGGACAAGTGATCTCAGACTCTTGTACACAGTGCAGACATCTAAGTCCCTGGACTGAAACGGGCTGGACTCTGAAAGCTGGGGGCGAGTCCTCAGTGTCTGGCTACAACCTTCTATTTTCCAAGAATCACCTGCTTAATGTGCCAAAACCACCACTATGAGCAGTGGAAAAAAATTATAACTTGCCAAAGTAAAATATCACTTGTACAGTTGGTCAAAAATGGTGGGAAAGTTTCATCTGACCTTTCAGTAAGGACCTCTAAACCACCATGTTTAGAACATTAGTTTCAGGGAGAAAAGCAAAAGAAACATACAAGGGAATCAAAGGTAGTACCACAGTGCCACCTACAGCTCCTAAGGCAGAAAAATGTATTGGATTCAGTGACGGAAAACCCAATCTCACAATGGCCATTTCTTTAAAAATCACTTCATTGTAATGAAATTTTTAGTTATGTGAGCTGTATTAGAGCATTAAAGAATAATGAGTAGTGAGACTTAATATGGAGCTACCAGAAGAGGAAAGCAAACTTCACTGTGCCACATCAGGAGGTGAGGGGGAATCAGAGCTGCCTACAGAGCTGTGCAGATTACTACACAATAGCTGAGGATGACAACAGCAAAAAATAGAGGTAAGAAGTCTCACTGCCCTCTACTTTTTGCTGATGACCATCCAAGTTAGACAGTAACCATACAAAAAGATAAAAACCTCTGCTGGAATTTAATGAAGTGGGAGACAGGCGTGCAAAATGAGTCGTTAATTCTGAGGCACTTATCAAAGAGACCCGGAGTGGAGGAACTGCTACGGAGCGTGAGTAATGGGAAAAAGCAAAGCTGAGCTTGCCAGAGCAGCTCCCTCTTAATCAGACTGACATCATGAACTGCCCTGGCTCTAAAGACAAAGATACTGTTTCTCCAGAGCATTTAATACGATCCACTGCGTGGCCAGAACTCTTATTCCCACACCCACTCAAGCAATCTAAAGATGGTGTTAGGCCTTCTTGTCTCCTGCCAAATTCTCCTACTTGATAAAATAGAAGTCACTTAAAAGACCAAAGAAAAGCCACCAATGCTGTCTCCTGAAAGTTACACATACCTGGTTTGAGGTCATAGTGTATGATGGGAGGTTTTATTTCATTTAAGTACTTTAAAGCATTCACAATCTGCATGATAATGGATCGGGCCTCTTTCTCCGACATTAATTTGTGCTGTTTCAGGTAGAAGTCCAGATCATTTCCCTCACAGTATTCTAATACTGTACAAAACCTGAAGACAAATAAACCAACATTTGACTGCGGGATGAGAGCAAGTAGATTCAGACTAACTAAACCAGCCCCAGCGAAAACTTCAGGTAATTAAGCTTCTCACTCCTTTCTTCTTTGCTCCTTAGAATCCTCTTCTATTCTGTATCCAGTATTGGCTCTCTGAGGGTTTACAGGAGAAAGATCTCTTCCTCTCTTGGTGAGCATCTCTACCCCCACCCCACACTGGAAGGTGCTGTGCTCAAGTCCACGCAGGGCATGCCTCTTCTTGAGCCCAGACTACAAGGATACTGACAAGAATCGTGATGTATTTAAGGTACACATCCTTTCAGAAGGGTCTCCTTTACATATCCATGCCGTGCTCCATTTTTAAACAAGTGCACAGTTCTCGGCAAACATTTTCTATAACCCTGAGTGCTGGCAGTGAGGAATTAGCTCGGTTTGCCAGGGTCCCATGGACTGGCTGCATACTCTTATCTCCTGGCAGTTTGCACAATACTGTAATACAATTTCTCTTTGCTAAACACAGGTGTACAAGAGCTTTTTAAAGCACAGTATCTGTGGTTCTAACAAATGTGTTATTACATAGTATGGGTTTCTTTCCTTCACTTATATCAACACATTAGACCCCAATTTAAAACAACATACCATTCATGGTATTAAGGGCCACGTGCATCTTCCAAGGCAGCTATAAACTAAAATCAGGATTCCTGAACTGTTCTGAGTATTCATGAGATGAATACCTTTTAAACTACTCTAAGCTGTGGCAATATGGGTGTACTACCCAGGGTCTAGCCAGGAAATGAAAGAGTATTTTAAAAGAGAGGTTTCAATTCAGGGAACCGAACATACAGATGATGCAAGATTTGAGAAGACAAACTGGCCAGTGAGGCATCCCAGAGATCATCTAGAGCAGGAAGCCATTAGCACCCTAAGGCCAGAGGGCCACAGGGAGGAGATGGTGCAACCAAAACCCTGAGTCACCAAGGGAAATTGGAACCACAATATGTGGGGTGCCCTCCACCTACCACCATCTCTGTCTCCCCACTGGCTGAATCCAGTGGAGCAGCTGACGCAGGAACCTGGTCAGCACAGCCTACGAGGGCCAACTCATCTAAGACTGGGATGGGGGAGGGTAAGGAGCACACCTAAGAGCAAACCTCAGGACTACCCTATGGGTCTCCGGCAACTTGAGGCTTCAATGTGCTGCAAGGAAATGTGGACATGCTCCTGTGGGATGCAAAACTGAGCAACAGTTGTATGCTTCCTGTGAAACATTAGGGCACGCCAGCACCCTGTCTTAGAATAAAGGTCTGAAATGTATAGATTCTGAGCTGAGACACTGAAATCTGAGACATAGACTCTCATGCTTAGTGGATTCATTCTTTGACCCAAATGCATGCTGAAAATAAAATCTCATTTTTGATACCCAAGCAACTCAAAAAAGACTTTCTAAAATGATAGCCTGACTTACTGTTGATGAAAACTCATCATACAGGTGGAAGAACAAGTAACTCAAGAATAGTACAGAATGAGCTCAATTTCTACAACTCAGAATAGCAGATAATCTAAATCATTACACTTACCTTTGAAATAGTTTTTGTACATATGTTTTGGAGTGAGGGTCGGAGTGAGGGTCCTACCTAGTGTTCAAGGAAATTTAACCAAAGGAAACTAAGAAAGCAGGTCCCCGCAGGGTAGCTTTACAACTAGGAATTTTTTCGAACCCCAGTCCATGCTAAACATACACGGCTAGGACTGGTGCCCGGGCCCCCCTAGCAGATGGAAGAGGAGACAGTTCATGTTTCCAAAGGGAATTACGGTCTCCTGTGCGTATCATTTCTAAATGTGGGCCAGTTCTCCGTGTAGCAGTCTCTGAGTCAGCTGCTGCCTGAAACAAGCCAAAGCTCCTAGAAGTGTGCTGGGAGGCTAAAAGGAACCCAGAGTACGAGTGCTGTCCAGAAAGTATCCAGCCATGTAATCTGGGAAAAAAGCATTTACAGACGAATGTTTTCTGGACAGCCCTCACATGTTCTGCCTCAGGTCAGAGAAAATGTTTCCAATGCTGAAATACTTCTCAACTCCTGGATAAACCCAGAGGTGCTAGAGCAGTGGTTCTCAACCTTCCTAATGCCGCGATCCTTTAATACAGTTCCTCATGTTGTGGTGACCCCCGTGAAATTATTTTCATTGCTGCTTCATAACTGTCATGTTACTACTGTTATGAATTGTCATGTAAATATCTGATATGTGTTTTCTGATGGTCTTAGGTGACCCCTGTGAAAGGGTCGCGACCCATAGGTTGAGAACCACTGTGCTAGAGCTTACTTATACCTGGTAATGAAATACGATAGTACCTAAAATTACTGAAGATCTCAGACAAGTCATTTAACTTCTCTGGGCCTCAAATCTCTACCTACAAAATGAGAAGGATGGGCTGAGATCCCTTCCAATTCTAACAGCCTGTAAGCCCATGAACCTGTATTTTAACACGCAGCACTGGGCAATGCCCTCGCTTATGCCATGTTGTCTCATTCTGTGATAAATCACACTGTGGGTACTTCTTTAAAAGGCCTGTGGGGCAGAGCGTCTCCTAAACAGTCCACGTTCACTGGTGCATGTCAGTGGTTTGCTGGTGTGAATTAGTGCCCTTTTCCGAAAGCTGACTGTTACATTTTCAGGAATTCTGTGAGCTGGTTATGAAGCCCTTGGTAGAATGAATGGATGAACAAAAGGTGGTATATCCATACAGTGGAATATATTTGGTCATAACAAGGAATGAAGTACTGATGTGCTATGACAAGGGAGAACCTTGAAAAAACACCATGCTAAGTGAAAGAAGCCAGTCACAGAAGCCTACACACATACTGTATGATTCATCCATTATGAAAGAGCAGAATAGGAAATCCATGGACATAAAAAGTAGATTAGTAGCTCTGTAGGGCTGGGGGTGGGGAGTTTCTTTTTGAGGTGATAGAATGTTCTAAAATGGACTATGGTGATGGTTACACACATCTGAATCTACTAAAAACCAATGAACTGTATGTATACTTTAAAAGGCTGAACTATCTGATATATAAATTCAATCTCAATAAAGCTTTTCCTTTAAATTGGTAGGCTGGAAGTGGACAAGAAAGTGGCAAATACTACAAATTAATGTGATCCCTCTCCCCATTCAACTGGATGCTAGACATTTACCAGCGCACATCGTGTGGCCAAGAGATGTCTTGCTGGCCCAAATCTGAGGTCACATATGATCATCTGCCCATAAATAAATATATACGGTCCCTGAAAGAGCATTTCCTGGATTCAGACTTAAACTCTACTCTATGAGTTACTCAACACGCCGCAAAAAAGTAGCATTAACTGCTAAGCTAAAAGAGCACAGCACTTACGAGTCGGTGTCCAGTGAAAAGTAATCATACAGCTTAACTATCCTGGGGTGATCCAGTTCTTTGTGAATCCGGTATTCCCTACACGCATGCCTGTAAACAAAACGGAAAATGAACATTCCCTATTTTGTCCTGCCTTTTAGACCCATCAAGGATACGCCTACATACTCTCTCATTTCTCTAGTTCCCACCATTCATTCTATTCATTCCACCAGATCCATGGGGTCTCCTTATCTTTCCTCATCATATTTTCTCTACTAGTAACTACCAAGTTGTTGAGAAAATAGCAGGTACTCAAATATTTGTTGAATAAATGGATTTTTATCCCTTTCAGGTTCATTCTATGACAGTCTCACCTTTTACATTTATACTCAAATATCAGAGCTTTAAAAATTATAGACGCAGTGTTTTTGTCTTCTAAAGCTAATACTTTAAATCTACAATAATGTCTCTATCTTAGGGTTACCTGAAGGGCATCAATTAGCATATAAACTTCCTAGATAAAGAATTACTGGTTACATAAGGCAATTAGTAGTACTTTGTTGTTAAATATACTCCTTACAAAAAGGATTTAAAGGACTATCAGCTTTACTTTCTTCCAAGAAAATGTGAAATTGATAGAGAATTTGAAATTATGGAAACTCTAGTTTTCTTAGAACAAGAATTTAAATATATGTATTAACAAGTTTTTTGAGTACTATTCCAATCTAAAAGCATTTAGTAAGATTAGGAACAAAAATGTATTATATAATCTGACATATTCATATGTTGAATTTTAAAAGAATAGAACATGCTTATATATAATTACCAATAATTTTAAAAGTATTTAGTTCTTATTTACAAAGATAGCAACAGGAAATTACATTTTAAGTGACCCAGCATCATTTAGTTTGGGGCATTTTATTATAAAGCAAGAGTGAGAAAAGAATCTTTGCATAGTATGGTAAAATAAAACTAAAAAAAGTAACGTTTTCTAAAATTGGTATATTCTAGCATATTAAAAATACACAGAAAGACTCAACTAATAAAGCTGAGGAACCCATTAGGGGAAGGGAGAGGGCGGAATGAACCCAAAAATAATTGAATATAATTTTCCCCAATGGAAACTCTGACTAGGCTTATTTTTCAAGCTGCTGCTGTTGGCAGATTTGGCTTCTTCTGATGCTTCATTTCACCACCGTTCTTTCTGAAAAGACAAACTTGCCGGCACTACAACACAGGCTACACTGGGACCAGACATCTGGCTTCGAGTTTGGGCTTTGTGACACGCTTCCCTGGGCTTCACCTCACTGTACTGGATTGGCGGTGTTGAAGGGGGCTCACTGGAGATCCCTGCCTCCAGAGCCCCTGTAGAGGCACCGAGCAAATACAGCTTTGGCCCAACCCTCATTCCACCAAAGCAACTCCACACTTGTCCTTTTTCAATATCAAGATTCTATGTACTATTTCATTAGGTAAAAATACAGGTGACGCTGCTTTTTAAAACGTTTAGAAACCTGTAGACTGAAGAGGTAACTATTCAAATCCTTTTTTACTCTAGCGTGCCATAAATCTATAGTTCCCTGCACTTTTGTTTTAACTTTTTGATTTTGATCATTTCAGAGTAGAGACCAATTTCTCTGTCAGGGTACAGAAAACAGAGGAAACTAAAGGAGGTAAAAATTAAGAATCATAAGAAATGTCATCCGAACTCCACCCCAGCTAAGGGAATTTGCTGTGTGTCACTGAAAGCACCTCCTCAAACACCGTATCAGGCTCTAAACCCCCTTCTCATGCTTCACTAGGCAAGGCAGTGGCTCTGCCATGTCCCTCATATGTCCGACATCCAGGTTAGCATCCAAGGCTCTAATGCACTATACGTACAGAAACTGTAATAAGATACTGGAAGAAACTTATTCTGAAGTGTTAGTCTTTTTACTCTCTTATAAGTGGACATACAAGGGCTGTCTGGAAAGTATCCAGCCATGTAATAGGAAAAATAGAGGCATTTATAGATGGATTTCTTCCAGACAGCCTTCGTATATTTAGACTTCCAAAACGATTTTATGCTAGAAAATTAGAAAAGAGTATCACATAAGAATATACTAATTCAAATGCAATTACCTCTGCAGAAAGCTTTATATGAAATTTTTCCTACTGTAGCCCTTTTAATTATGCTATTTTGGCAAGTTAAAGAAATCTAGCAATACTTACTAGTGCTTTAATAATGCAAAACTAAAATAATAAGTTTACTTTGTTTTTCTTTGTGGGGGAAACAGGAGAGAAGAGGTGCCGAATAGAATTCAAAATTAAACCAAACAACAACCTTTTATTGTTTTTGACTTTTTCCTTCTTTTTTACCCAAATAAATGTCTTGTTCCAGATGGGACTGGAAAATCATCCTCATGAAAGAAAAGCAATCAAAAGGGCTTACTTTGTAGGGTTAGAGTAGCATTTTCACATTTTATAATGTTACGCAACACTATAGTATGCTAGTTTTTAGGTTAATACTGAATTTTTAAAGTACTTTCTAAAATCTGTTATGTGCTTAATATAAACCTCCTTTAAGTTCAAAGGAGTTAATGGGAATTAATGACATTTTGCTAATTCACTATTACCTATAGCCTAAAATTCATCAGTATGATTTCATATCACTTCGCAAGCAAAACCTTTCAAAGAAAGGTGGAAGTCCCTATGAATTTCCCCCAAGGATGAATGCAGGTCACAGTAACTTTACACACCCCCTCCCCAGTGTGAACTGGGAAATGCCCACAGCCCAGATGGCTCCACAGAGGTGCCCAGGCAGCCTCTTCTGGTGAGGAAACACAGTAGGAAGGCACCACTGTGAGCTGGGCCGGTAAAGAGCTCAGAAACAGGAGGCAATCCCCTCCACAATCTCTCTGACTCGGTCAGAGAGAAAATGTGAGCAAGACACCCAATTCATATGCACCAGAACTTGCCCCCTGTGTCCAGGAGGTACACAGTCCTGGCCTCAGCCCACCACTGTTTCAAGACGCCCACCCATGGTTACTACAGTATTAATACCAGAGTTCTCTTTAAGGGCAGCCTAACAGCTGGATACTGAGACCAGGCAAAATGTGGATAGATCCTGGAACAGTAACTATTTTCTTGAGAAGATAGTCCTGGATGACCTGGATCTTGGTTGACCAAGGTTGATCACTCCTAGACTCAACTGGTTGAGAGTGGTCAGTGCACACAGAAGACCCGCAGCAGGCTCCAGGGTTAGCTGGAGGGCATTTTTAAAGATAAGCATGAACTGTTCTAACACCTTTAGGCACTCTGAGAGTCTCAAAATAATGGGAACATTTCTCATTCATAACTGGTCAGAACAACATGTGGTTTCCTTCTCTGAAGTTCTCCTAGCATTCACTGCGGCCTGCAATTTGTCCCTGGAATGTATTATAATAATGTAACTGTTCCTCAGAAGCATCTGGACTGCAGCTGCCTGTCACGTAAGACACATATGCAGGATGCCATGCAATCCCTCTTCCGACCTCTGCTGAGCCGTTTCTCTTAATGCCACAGGCACCTTCTCTTCTCCAGTGCTCAGAGCCACTGCCCATCTGCATGGAACAGGAGGAGTTCCTGGGCCCTGATGGACAATAGGCACAAAGCAAGAGCTGCCTTGGCCCATGTTCCAAGACCTGGTTGCTGATGTAGAAATGTTTTATTTTCCCCTTGAGATTTAGAAGCCAACCCAAAGACTACTTTAAAGCCCACTGCTTCCTCCCCCTCCAAAGTACTATTTATAACCAGAAAACCAAAACTGCTTTTCGAGAAAGGAGGCGGGCTGTTTGTATCAGAAGCAGCCATCTCCTTCTTTTTGGTGTTGGACATGTCTAATTCAGTACCTGCACCTACAACAAGGACACGATACTAAGCCCGGTGGGGGTCCTAGTAGCAAACTGATTCTGTGTGGCCTCTGAAGCAAATGAGCCACGAACTCCAACGGTGTGACGCTCGGAGGGAAACAAGCAAAACCTGGCATTAGTGGAACAAAGAATTCACAACTGCACATGTAGTAACTATTCATTCTAAAGAAGTCACCCCTCCACCCCAAGTATGGATGAGGGCTGCCACTAGAGACATTCTGAAGAGAGGCAAGCACGGTAAGAGGGACACTGAAGACCAACAACTCTGACATGTACTAGGGGAGGTGAGCACAGCCCTGAGGAACTGAACAAGTTGAACAAGTTGGTGTCTCCTCATCTCCTCCATAATGAAATGACTGAGGCAGCTGAAACAGCCCTACCCAAAGCTTCCCAGGGTCCCAAGACCACCAGAGGACACTCTCATCTGGTTTCTACACAGAAGCAACAATGATTTCTGAGGCTTTGTTTACTATAGCTATGCTATACACACAATGGAAGGGGAGGTTAAGAACATGGGCTTTACATTAAGAAAAGTCTAGATTTAAATACCAGCACAGCCATTTCTTAACAGTTACTCAAATTCTCCAACTATCAGTTTCTTCATCAGTAAGATGGAAAAATGTATTCACTCTCCTAGGACATTCATGAGAATTAAATGAAACAACAATGCATGTAAAGCTCTTAACACAGTGCTCAAACTTCAACTATTACTATTAAATTTTGAAACATCAGATACTCTAGTATCACTTACTTGTGGTAATTCTCCTTTTTCTCATCTCTCCAGTTTTTATTTAACTGGTGAATTTTCACAGCTACATATCTTTGTTCTGTTAGATCAAATGCCTATAAAGAAAAGGAATAAATTATATTCTGTATAAATGCTAACAAGAATTACAGGCAACTGACTTGAAGCTTCTATTTAATAGATCAACACAAAGTCCAAACTGCATTATTAAATAAAAACAGCAGCGAAAGACAACGTATCACATACTTGTTTCAGAGCAGCGATCGTTTTCTTGAAACTTGTGATTAAGATCATTTAGAAGTCTCCAGGCACACTGGCACCAAGGGGTTTGGGAAATAAAACCACGTATACACCACAAGACAGCCCATGCCTTCACAGCCACTTCCAAACAATGCTCCTTTAGGACATCCTCCACCCTATTTGGGACCCTTCTCCCTTCGGTTGTCTCTTGTCCCGCAGCTACTAGGACTTGACATTCTTCAACAGGAAATCCTGCCACTTTTGAAATGCTGGGGACAAAGACTGCTTGCTTTCTTGAGTAATACCCCTCAGGATACACCTCTCTGCTATGTTTGTTTAGAAAATAACCTTGTAATTTGTTATAGTGTGTTTATTAAGATAAAAACAGAAACAAAATTAAAAAAATAGCCCTGGCTTTAGTCCCACTCACATATGCTGGGTAAGTAAAAAGCAGTTTTTGATCCCAACAGTAGCTGAAGGTAGTCACATCAAGTCACTTCTCCAGCACTGTCCAAAGAAAGGGACATGCTTTCCCCAAAGACCACCACTGCTGGCAAATCCCACATCAGCTAGGTAGTGCTGTATCATGGGAGTAACCAATATTTTTTTGAGGATGATGGGTGTAAATCACAATCTGATATTTCAATACAAAAGAACAATTTCTCCTATACAAAAACATTTATTGAGGAAAAAAACATTTATTGAGGAACTCCTTTAGAATGAATAGTATTTTAGTTTTTAAAGTTCAGATTAAAAACTTACTACTTTAGTTCCAACACTAGTTACCACCCATCTGCCAGTTTCCACAAATGTATGAAAAGAGAAAGGCAACAGGGCAGATACATCGTCCATGAATAGTGATTACTGTTCTACAAATCTTTTAACACATAAGCTACCTCTAGGAAAGCACTGCATCCAACAGAGGGCTGCTTAGAAAAGAAACTTCTAATTATACTAAATATAAACCAATATTTTTGAAAATATAAAAACCACTCAATTCAAACAGAATATATTATTTCACAGAAATGGAAACTTTTGAACTCTGTTTTTCTTATAGGTTTGAAGTCCATCTGTAAGTATGTATACCACCACGGCTATACAGAAGAGAACCATTTGAAGCCATTAAAAGCCAGATTAAATACCACTTAATGATACTACAAGTATCATTTTCTCCAACTACCGTGCCATATTTTTTAATCTAAAACACTGTCATCCACCACTAATTTAAGAAGGGCTTTTGGAGAATGGGGAACAACTACAAAAGAATAACTACATTAAATAAATATATCATTGTAAGTAGCATTTAGATTTCAGAAATGTTAAAATGTTTGAAGAATACATAAGGAAAAATAGGAGGAAGAAGTCACTGACAAGTAACTGAGAAGCACCAAGAACCAATTTTGATGATTTAAAAAAAGGACTAGTCCCAATTCTGGGTATACAGTCAAAAGAATTGAAAGCTGGGTCTCAAAGAGATATCTGCATATGCATGATCAAAGCAGCACTATTCACAATAGACAAGAAGAAGCAACTCAAATGTCCACTGACAGATGAATAGGCAAAGAAAATGTAGCACATATATATATAATGGGATGTTATTCAGTCTTAAAAAGAAGGAAATCCTGTCATATCCTTTAACATGGGTGAACTTTGAGAACATTATGCTAAGTGAAAAATGCTAGTCACAAAAAGATAAACACTGTGATTCCACTTATATGAGGTATCTAAAAATACGCACACTGGAAGGGGAGGGCTAATTCACAGTCAAGTGGGACAGAAGGTAGAACTGTAGTTACAAGGGGTGGGGTGTGGGGTGTGGGGAGGAGAATTGATTAATGGGTAGAGTTTCAGTTTTGCAAGATGAATAAATTCTAGAGATCTGTTTCACAACAACATGAATATACCTAACATACTGAACTTCACGCTTAAAAATGATTACAATGATCAATTTTACGTGTTTTACAATAAAAATACCAAAAATAAAAAATAAACCAAGCATATGATTCAAGAATGAAAATAGAGGGAAGAAAAAGGGAAAAAAATAAAAATAAAGAACAAAAACAAAGAAAACTGAAAGATCCAAAGCAAGTTAACAAAACAGAAAACAAATGAAACAGTAGGTGTGATCAACAACATAAAAAGTTGATTCTTAAGAGGAAAATAAGCATTGACTAATCTTTGGTCTAACAGTCAAGAAGAAAAGAGAAATAATTAAGATATAAATGACACATTTTTCTTTTTTCCTTTCTACTTTTTCTTTGAATGATATTTTCAAATCAAGATGAAATATTTTCCAGAAAAATTAAATTACCAAAACTGACTTAAGGAGGGAAAGAAAAACCTGAATAGATCAGTATTTGTAGAACGAACTGAAAAGGTGATCAAACAGTTTTCCTCTAAAATGACATCTACCCAGGTGATTTTGCTCTAACAAACTTTCAAGGAGCCAATAATCCTTATGTAATGCAAAACACCCCAGGTTAACATTAAAAGAGAGGAAAACCAGTAGAATTAGTTTTTACTGTTTTTATCTGAAATGAAAACTGATTTTATACAAAAGAGTTCCCATACTTAAATTCATATGAGCCTAAAATAAATCATAACAGTGAAAGCTACACCTTAGAAAAGAATTAGCAGGGCCATGCAGTAAAACCCACTTAAAAAAACTAACTCTGCACTTAACAGTCAGGTGCCAGAAACATCTAGAGCAATTTAAGAAGGCTGTGGCTGGTGAACATGTTATAGATCTGTAGCCATATTTAAAACTGGCTGGATTCCTCATTTAGTCAAATCAACAGGAGACACAGTAGTCTGTACTCTGCTGGCCTGACTGAAGCACTACTAAACATTCTGACTTAGAAGATGAGAACATTTTTAAAACTAAAAGCAGGCTTTCAAGTGAGAATTAACTGTAACATACTTGTTAAAAAAATTTTAATGAGAATAAAAGAAACACATACTCATTTCTAGCAAACGCAAATGGGACACAAAGTACAGAACCAGAATAAAAATCAAGGGGGGTTCCCTGGTGGTATAGTGGCTAGGCTTCCGCGCTCTCAACACTGCAGCCTGGGTTCCATTCCCAGCCAGGGAACCGCCAAAAATAAAAAAATAAAAATAAATGAAAAAACAAACAAACCAACAAAAAAACAGAATAAAAATCACCATAATCCCACTACTCAGGATTCAGTGGTTTTTTCTTTCCTGTTTTTAAAAACCTAGTTATTTATTTTTCAGACTTAAAAACAGGGCAAAATACAGTACCCTGTGTAGTCACTGAAGTTTAGTAAAAGCACTTCTCCCAAAGATACAGGTTCTTGAAGTTTTTGAATTTCAACCAATAGATAACCACCCACAGTCACCACTGTTCTAAATGTTCTCCAAGTTAGTACTGACCAATGATTTAACCTCAGTCTTTGTACCCAGTTCCTCATACTTACCTTGTAAACTTCACTGAAACCTCCTCTACCCAAAAGATGTAACAACAAGTATCTGTCATTTAGCGTGGGATGATCTTTAAATCTGTGGAAACAGGGAATACATAACATACTGAGGTCAAGGAGTACACAATTTTTCATATTTGCAAATTTCCAGAATATCTAACATGTTGCACACAGGATTACAGCAGCTGCTGACAGTTTGGCAATCAGCATAGACTCAGTCATATAATTCAAAGAGACAGCATAATTACAATGAACAGCACTGGCTGTAGAGCCAGGAGACGTATGTGTCAGTTTCTGCGTGACCACAATTAGATCTGTGACCTTTGTTGGCCTCCCCTTTTGGTCCTGCTATAAAGTGAGGGGGGTAGACCACATTAGCACCAGGGATTTTCAAACTGTGCTACTCAGTTCCTCCAAACCATTCAAGAACCACATGATCCCACCCTTACATAACTACATATAATAAAATTCCAAGATATTTTACATGACTTTAAAAATGGATTTGATTATAAAGTGAGTCACAAGTTCTATGTGCATTTGCTTTCTTTCTATGAGACAGAAAGTCTTCATGATATATCTGTTTTCTGCACATAGGCTATTACCTTGTGTTGTTTTTCACTAAGACAAAGAAATGAAGAGATTCTGGTAAAAATAGTTTTAAAAATATTTCTACCTAGCTCCTGATCTTAAACAGCCCCACTAGTAATCCTGAAATTCTTTTGGTTTTGAGACAGTGGCACGCCTGTGGGTAGACGACATGGCTGTATGGCAGTCAGCTCTGGAATCAGGCAGATCCAAGTTTAACTCTGTTTGGCCCACTAGTTATGGGTCCCTCATCAATTTAACTGAATTTCTCTAAGGCCTGTTTCCAGATCTACATATTGCAGATGACCCACCTCACAGGGTTATCGTGAAGATCAAATGACAGAATACAAGAGCACTTACCATTATGTCTGACACAGAGAAAGTGCTCAGTAAGCTAACAGAAAGTCTATGGTTCATACTGGCCAAACAAAAATATACATGCTGTAGCTATGGCAAAAAAAATCATGTTTCAGAGTCAAAAAAAAAAAAAAAAGTGTGTGTGTGTTTGTGTGTGAAGGAACAGATTATGGATAAGAAGGTATTTCCCACTTACAGTCTACTTCTCACAGTTTCAATCTCTTAAATGACTTATAAACAAAGGTGGACATTTATCTACATTCATGTGCTGAACTTAACAAAGCCGTGCTTAAAATCTCAACAGATGAATGGCCTTTAAAGGTCATACACAAACTGGGTGTCAACTCAACCCAAATAATCTTTCTCCAACACTTCACTGTTACCCATGCTCCCCTTTAGTAAGGCTCTGTAGATAAATACAAATACACAGTGCATCCCAAACATTGACAACTGCGAAGCTACATTGTTTTAGTGACCTCTATTTGGGTAAACACGTCACATGTATAGATACATGAGTATATTTAATATATAAATCTAATGTATTTAAACTAAAGCAGATCCTAATTTTGTTGGTAAAACTGTGTTATATCCAGCAATAGAACTAAATATACCACAGAATTAACTTATCAGATTTATATTAAACAGAAACATCATCCTAGACCATTCAATTCATGCCAGAAAGTGCTCATCCATCTCCAACCCAATATTCCCCAAAATTGCTTACTGTGAATTATCTTCATTATGTATCCTTTTTAGTTCCCTGATATGTAGATTTCTAACCCTTTCTAGCCTTTCCAGCTCTGCCTGGATCTCTGCTTCCTCCTAAAGTGAAAAGGAAAAATAGCTCAGAACACAAGAAATCTTACCTTTCCAGAATCTTATTTGAAAAACAAGAGCAGACATTTCTATCATGAAAAGCTAAAGGAAGATGCTCTACATTGAAAAATATTTTTTAAGACTAGAATTTTAATTGTAAAACCACACAGAGGAGTACAGTAGGAAAAGAGTCCTCTGCCCTCCTGCTCCCTCTTCTCCACACGTAACCACTGTTAAGTTTCTCGTCTAAGTTTCCAGAAATGTTTTGCACATATACATATAGGCATGCAATCAATTTTTTTACAAAAATCAGATACTCTATCTGGTTCTGTTCTGCAAGTAAGTATATATTAATCCTTGGTGCCTTAAGTTCTATCAATTTAACAAGATCTGAGAGCCCAGTGGGGAAAAAAATAAACAGACACCAATAGCAGTTTATTAAATGCTTATTGACCATCATCATGATAAGCAGTATCACTGAAAATGTATGAGCTGCTAAATTAAGAGGTCAGGAGTCTACATCTAAGATGCTTCTGTGAACATCGTCAATAACAAATTCTACGGAGGTGCCTTCGTGTAACAACATGGCTGATATAACACCTTTTCTCTTTAGTTTCAGCAAGAGATAAAAGCTGCTATGTGATTTAAAACATAATAAGAGTTTTCACATCAATTTCGGAATCATCTACTCTTACTGTATATTTAATTTTTACTATAAGAATAACCTCGTGAAGCCTAATGAGGTACACAGAATTATTACCTACTGCTGTATCATTGGTGGAAAAGGTACTCTTACAAGGTAGCTGTTGACTTGAAAATCAAAAGACATGACTTCTACCATTAGAATACAAGACGTGACAGAGTAACCATTCAAGATTTCTGCAAGGATGTGAAAACTATTACATTTGCCCAAATAACCAAATATTGCTTCAATACCAAATGTAAACTGAAACTTGCATTTCTTGTTATACTTACCTTTTTAAGATGACCTAATCTAAGTTTGAAGATTTCTTCTTGTTCATGGTATTCTGCTAATGTTAATCTGGAAAATAATGGTGGAAATTTCAATAAATTACTTGAAATCACAGAATGCCTGTTTCAAAAGAAATGCCAAAGCATGCTATGTGAGCATGGTATGTGCAGTCTTTCAGTTAAAACAACTAAAAGACAGATTACCTTGCAGTCCCCTAAAAACTTCTATGATTCATCAAAGCCAGAAATCTAATTTGTAAAAAATAAATGAGCTATATCTTTACATTATTTATAAAATTAGTTTTGTCCCTAACATTACTCAAATGAAAATCCATTAGGAGAGATAGCCAAAAATTATATGTCTAAGTTTTCTTTAAAGGGCAAAACAAAAAGAAAATAAATGTGATTATTTTTGGTAACCCTTAGACCTTGATACTATAATAACAAAGAGAAGAACAACATAGTGGAAAGAGTCCAGGATCGAGAGTATAAGGACTAAGGTTCAAGGTGCAACCTTGGCCAAGCAACCTTAATGTCTTTAAGTCTCAGTTTCCTAAAAATCCAGCAAGTACTAATACCTATCCAACAAAGTTGTTGTGACTATTAAATGAGAATGTAAAAAGAATCTGTAATTTAATGCTATTTAAACACAATTCTCAAAGGGCTGACGTGATGGGTAATCACTCATTTCATGCTCCTCCAATCCCAATCACAAGCTCATATCTCAAGATAAGCATGTAAGACATGCCTCCATCTTCGCCCTTTTCATGTTCTAGAAGCATATACAAATACCTTAAAGTTTCAGATGTCCATGTTTAGATTTATTCTAAATATTAGGAGAAAGAAGAAACAGCTATCCTATCAACCAGGAGGGGCTACACGACAGAGCCTTTGAGGTCTGACTAAAGAAAAACAGAGGAGCAAGAAGAAATATATCCACTAGGGCTGTCACACCCATTTCCTCATAATTGCAGAAATACTTAAATCCATTACTTCACATCACACCACTAAAAAAAGAGAAATGAAATTTCAGGAGGGTAGGGAAGGGGGAAGGGGACATCAAATACATGGTGATGGAAGGAGAGCTGACTGTAGTAGTGAGCACTCAATACAACACACACACAACGTATTATACAATTGCACACCTGGAACCTATGTAATTTTTACTGGTCAATGTCACCACAATAAATTTAACAATGAAAAAAAGAAAGAGGGGGTTCCCTGGTAGTAGTGCAGTGGCTAGGTTTCAGGGCTCTCAATACCATGGCCTGGGTTCAATTCCCAGCCACGGAACCACCAAAAAAAAAAAAAAAAAAAAAAAAAAAAAAAAAAAAAAAAAAAAAAAAAAAAAAAAAAAAAAAAAGAGTAAAGAAAAATCATATAAAAGAAAACCTATGGCCTAAAATAGGTTCAAAACCAGGAAAGGATAATGTGACTTACTCCAAGACTCCAAGACTGTTTTTGGCTTTTGGCCAAAAGAATGAGCCAAGTCACTGACACTCTAATTACAGACTGGACCACATGCCTTCCAGCTTGGATCTTCCACAGCACTCCAGATGGCAACTACTTACTGACAGACTATGGGTCTAGACTAAATCCTAATTATTGTGCTATGACAGGGAAACTACCTATGCCTTCTTTATTACTCCTAAGCCAATGGTTTTAGACACTTGCTTTAAATAATTTCCAAGTAATACTAGAAGAGTCTCTTCACAAAATAAATACAGGTGTCATGAAAGAAGGCAAGATCAGATTATTTCCAGACAACATTTGCCTGGCAAATATATTAAATCTGGGCTTCTACTTGGATTTTTTGAAAGGAAGTATTTTTTATTTAGAATCTAGTTTTAAAATATTCAGGCTGTAAGAGTGAAGATGTTTTCCAAGCTTTTTCACTGTAGCTACTTTTATCACTATACTTAATGTAATTATTAGTTTATCAATTTTTTTTCATTTCCCCTAAGTAAACTGAGAGCTCCTAAGGCTGGGGCTGTATCCTTTAGCTCTGTATCCCCAGTGTGTAGAACAGAACTGAGTATATAATAAGCATTCAACATAGACTTACTAAATGAATACCAAGGAAAAGGCTCCCTAACACACCAGGGATGTATGGAGTGAGGGTTGGTTGTTAAGCCAAGTCTCACTGGAACAAAGGAAGATACATTTCCGGAAAGCAATGGACTTTTAACAATATGTATACTACAAGTATTATTTTACTTGATGTAGATTATGGGTTAATATGTTTTTGTGAACTGATATGAAGATATAAAAGGCAAAAGATGTAGTAGTCAATAAATTATTCAATATTACTATCTTTTATTTGTGGCTATCATTAGACCTGAAACTTATTTTCAAGTAAAGAATCCCATAATGACAGCTTTATAAAATTTCTTTTTCCCTTAAAAAACCAATGTAGCCACTCTAGATATACTACTTATAGTAATAGGCATTTCTATAAAGAAAAAGGTTTTAATTTCAAATATCCAATTCAGAAACCAAATTCATGGCTACCATCAATTCTTTAGATACCATCTACACTATTATCTATACAGCTTTTTTTTTCTTTTTAAATGTGAAAGCCTCTTAAACACAGATGATGGCTTAACTGTTTTCAAAGTATGCGCAAGAAATAATTTAAATAGGTATGTAATATATGGGTTTTATTTCCCACGCCAATTCTAACTGTCCTGTCTAGTTGGCAGACTATAGTCAATGGGCCATTCAGCTCACAGTTTCGTTTTTGTAAATAAGTTTCATTGGAACACACCCTTTCATTTATATATTGTCCACAGCTGCTTTCAGGCTGCAACAGCAGAGCTGAGTAGTTGCAACAGATACCCTGTAGCTCAGGACTGGGCAAGATGTGGACCACTACCAAGCAATTTAGGGGTGACTGCCTGAATAATAAAACAAACAGCTAGTGGACCACGACACTTGGAAAAGTAGCCCGTGCCCTGAAAAAGTCTGTCCAGGCCTGTTGTAGCCTGCAAAGCCTAAAGTATTTACTATGTAGTCCATTATAGGAAAAGCTTGCCAACTTCTGTCCCAGAGGAAGATTCTCTTAGCGGTCAAGAATTCGATCAAAAAGGGAGCTCTGCCATGGGGTGCAGGGGGAAACGAAAGTCATGTGTGCTCAGGATACCCTACCCTGCTGACCACAGCAGCTACGTAGTAACTGATGACCATGATAAAGATAACAGCCCTGCAACTTAACACCCTCAGGCCCCTCAGAACAGAAAAAAAGACTGGTGATCAGGATTTGGCTTATTGGAAAAACGTCGTTTTCCTAAAACAAGGCCTATTTTTTCTCAGCTTACTCCTAAGATTGTGGCTGTAACTAAGTGCTCTTTAGAACAGCAAAGAGAAACCTTCCATTGCACATTCTTCACTCTGAAATAGCAGCCAAGTAATCCCCGTAAGATGATACCAACATACCATTACCCAGAACCACACATCAGCAATGTTACCTGTCATCGAATACCACAATGACATCACATTTGTTATAAGAGCGGCCGAAGACTGTGACATCAAGTTAAGTGACAATTACTTCTCCCTCTCATTCAAATCTCCCTAAATAAAATCAGCACTAAGAAAATCCATTAATTTTATATGGCTTTTATCTGAGCTGAGCAAATCCATTACTGTAACTAAGAAGAAAGGTTAAGCTCCAGAAATCTCCAAAAATTTTTTTTCAGTGGCATTCAATAGGACATTTATGTTTTGGGGGAGAGCACAGTTATCCTACAGTTCACATCAATGAAGAACATACGTTTCATTTTCAGCTCCATTGGTCTTGCTTTTCCGCTGTTTCTGCTCATTGGTTGCTGGAGGGGCCTGTCCCATGGCAGGAGGTTTCCGCTTTGCTAACATTTTTCGTTGTCTTTCTATCTCTTCCCTCTGTGAATTTATCCTTTCCTGTTGCCTAGAATTTAAAAGATGTTACACAGAGGAAAAAGGTAAAAACATTTTTAATATGGCTTATAAACACAAATATCTTTATCACTTGCATATCTGATAGACTTTAGAAAAAATAAGCCCCTTTAAATAAGGTAAAGATTTTATTTTAACTTCAGGTTAGAAGAGACAAATAATTGGGGAAAGAGTGAGTCTACACTTTAAGACACTAGTTATGATTATTCTCAGTAGAAAAGTGGGCAGGAAGGAACAATATCAAGTTTCTACTGTGACCTTATTTTCTGATTAAAAAAAGAATTTTCTGATTCCTTCTTAATGGTTAAGAAAACAACTCTCAAAAAAAAAAAAAAAAAGAAAGAAAAACAAAACAACTCTCTGGTATGAACCTATCTAAGTAAAGAACTGTATGTAAGTAATAAAGTACAAAAGGTACCAAGCACCATTTATCTATTGATGGACTGACTGATCAATGATTGATTGGATTAAAGTTTCCTTGAATTATGTCTAAAAAGACACAAATGTGAAGGATGCTAAACAAAGTAAAGAAGATTTTCGTTTATTCTAGTCTGAGCCATTACCACCCCAAATCATTCTCACTCACTGATATGCTGAAACCTAAACTAAGTTTTTAAAAAACAAGTATATTCAGAGAAAGCACAACGAAAAATTACGAGTAGTAAAAACTCCTTAAGGAATGGTACATTAAATGAATTAATACAAAACATTTTATATAAAGACCCTTCAGACATCTAACACCATTACCAGCAGGGCATTTCATAATAAGATGACCAATTTTTCTATAAAAAACAAGTTTACAAATTTGGAGATTTGGAGTCAATAAAAAATGCCAATAAGAAAGCCACTTCTCTCATACATACCACCACCTAACAGATATTAAAGTTTATAGACTTAGCATATAAAAATATATACAGTAGACTCCCCATTAACCGGAACTCAAGCAACTGACACTTTCAAACAACTGGTAAAAAACTGAAGAAATATTACACTTATCTAGTATCTACTGATCCCCACAGGTGCCAGTTAACTGACAGTGTACTGTACCAAGGTTTGGAATTAACCATTTAACAGATGAAATTCTTTAAATCACCTATCACAGCTGACAGTCAAATGCTAGCTCCCTTTTGCTTTCTGCTCCCCCATCTCTTTTTCTTGATCCAACTTCATTTTTGTAGAAAGACAAAATTGATTTTTTTAAACCTATTCTCGAATGAAATCTATTCAACCCCCTTCCCTGAACACTGCAGTTGTCAGTCTCTAGATCTTTCTTAGAAAAATGACAACCAGAAAAACAAGACTACAGTCCAGGGTAAATGCCTGTAACACAATTTATGCTGCCACATCTATTAGGGCAACACTGTAGGCAAGGTTAACCTAATCTGAATTCTGCGAATAACTAGCCATTCATCTGATAATGCAATTTCCTTGGCTTCAATATGAGGACACTGATGAGATGTCAATTTAACAGCAGAGTGGAAATTTTAATTCAAGTTTTTCTGCTTGTCTGAAAAAATCTTTTAATTATCATTAGAAGTAAGTCTCACTCTCTAAAACATATACATAAGATTCATTGCTTGAAAGAACTCTGGATTGAGACACAGAATCTTTAGGTAAAAATCTCAGTCCTGATTCAATGAATGTCCTGGAGGAAAAATATTTTACCTTCTCTGAACATGAGTTTTCCAATTTAAAAAATGGGTAAAAAAATGTTGTTAGCTCATTTCTACCCTTTCAGGGGCCATGAAAGTAGAAGGCATTCTGAACTCTCTGGAGATAACCAGACAACATACAGTTTAAACCATAAACTATAGTGGGCTAGTGAAGTACCTTAACATTTTGTCTTTGAAGATTAACTGCTTTGGAAGACTGAGATTTTAGCAATCACTTTTATTAAACATAAAACTGATTTTTCTATTGTTTTCAGGGACATTCCATTCATTTACGCTCACAGATTCACTAAGAAAGGAGCCCCACAGCCAACACACAGGGGTATATATAAACCATAAACAAAGGGTACACTGATGCCAAAACAGCTTTGGGGAAATATTACACTGTACATTCTAAGAATGAGAGAGCTTGCTCAGACATGAAAACTGATGCACCAGAGATCACTGTTGTATATAATAACGATTCCTACATTCACTCTTGATGCTCTGGAAACCACTTAGCTATTTATACTTACAAATAATAGTTGTCTAAAGATAATCAGTGATGCTTTATTAGTTTATTTTGAGAGTACAAAGTCTGGATTATGTCAATAAACTGTAACTTCTCTTAGAACAAGAACCCTGTCTAATCAACTCTTTTATTTCCAACACATATGACAGTGCCTTTTCTACAACTGAATCTTAAATATTTTTTGCATTCCATCAATTTTAGAGAGTAGTCGCCCTTCGACACCCATGAAAAGAATATTTCTATCTTTCACAGAAGTACTGATTACCTGATAAATCCATCTCACTCTAATAATAAATCTAAATAACCCTACTTAAAAAGCCACTGCCTGTAAAAAGAAAACAGACAATTAGCCTTAGGTACCATTATGGGTTGAACTGTATCACCTAAAAATATATTTTAATGTCCTAACCCCCAGTACCTCAGATTAAACCTTTGGAAATAATGTCACTGAAGGTGTAATTAGTTAAAATGGGTTCACACAGGAATAGACTGGGCCCTGAGTTTAGTGTGATTGCTGCCTTTGGAAGAAGAGGAGACAAAGACACAGGGAGAGCACAACGTGCAGACGGAGGCAGAGAATGCGCTATGCTGCCACAAACTACAGAATGCCAAAGAAGGGTCCTCCCTGGGGGTTCACAGGGAGCACAGTCCTGCCAGCACCTTGATTTCACATTTCTGGCCTCCTGAACTGTGAGAGAATAAATTTACATTGTTTTAAACCACCCAGTTTATGGTATTCTGTTACAGTAGCCCTAAGAAATAAACAAGGCACTTTTAATACCAAAATTGTATTCCAGACTCCAACCATACAATACATACATTAGTGAGAGACAAGTATTAAAGAACAAATGTACACACACACACACACACACACACACACACACACACAAATTTAGGAGTGATCTGTAAATAGAGCTTGAATACACCAGATAAAAATTTTTAAAGATTCTCAGGACTTCATATGTTCTGTATCTACTGGGAACTGTGAGATGGTATGAGCTCCCCAAGGGAGGCTGTATCTTTGTAGAATCAACAAGAGCTGTCTCTCGCTATAGAGCATGTGACCAAGAATCAGTTGTGTTACAAGAAAGCACTTTAAAATGGAACTCTATAATTCCTTATGCACCAGAATAAATACCTGAACTAGCATTGCAACACTATCATATAAAGTTTAATTATTCCCTCTGATAATTCACACCATAAACAACCACAGTTTTGTATGCAGGTCAAATCCCATTACTCTAACACTGTTCATTTCAATATACACAAAATCTCAATAAAAATCTTTCATTGCCTTGCCATTGACTGAGACACTGCAATTTATTTAGAAAACACTGTACTGAATAACAATAATACTTAACATTACTTTCTCAAAACTATAAAATAAGCTCCTTTTTCAACATGTTCAAACATATTTTGAGAAGGAAAAATTACTAAGCTGGCCAAAAAAATGCTACAAATCTGACATGTATTTCCTATTAAACTATAAATCTTCTGTGTTGGGAAATTAATTAAGACCACTCCAAAAAGAGCCAAGGAACAAAATGAAAACAAAGGAACTAAGTTGAGGCTCCAGTTGAGACTATATTTGATTATCTGATTACATTTTTAAATGTCTTGAGGTTTGTGTCTTCCAATAAAACCTAGTACTTTGTATTCAGCTACCTCACCCACCAAATTATGTGTCACAATTACTTATACACAGAGAATTATCATTTGCGAGAATATCACATATAGCCTTTTACAACTAAAGAATTTCAATATCTGCATTAAAACTAAGAAAGAAAATTAATTTATTAAGGCAAAACTTTAGAAAATAAAATACCTATAATTAACAGACATCAATCAGAAATAGCTTCCCAAGAGAAGAGATGGATGTTCTGTAATCCATGTTATTTAAAACCATAAAAAGAAATGCTCTCTGCTTAGCAGGAGAGATCCTGTTTAGGGATCACGTCTAGACAGTCCAAACTTTTTGGATGAGATGGCTCTACAGTGAAGTCACCATTTTGTATGCTAACTGTAAAATTTCCACAACCTTGAGGGCATCAAGCAGCTTATGGAGGAAAAATGATAAAATAGTGCTAGTATCAGCAAGAACTGTAATCACTTCTTAAAAGTAATTACATTTTACATCTCTATACTTTGCACTATCCTTATGAATCAAAGTCTTGACACATTACAGACTGCCATCTAAGGAGTAACCAATATAAATAGCTGAATCTGGGACAGAGCATGAGCAAGCATTAGGCGATGCTGGCCAATAATGGAGACAGAAGTTGTATCTTCAGATCCAACTGCAATGGAACTGCACAGTATACCACTTCCAGGGCATTTGCACATCTTTGTCAGGCTGCTGGGAACTGGGTATTCTATCTCTGTGTGGCACCCACTTATACCACCCTGGTGCCCTTCTGTGATCACCAGCCACAGACATGCTTAGAGCTCAGGGTGAATGTTGCCCTGAGCCTCTGGTACCTGACCTGACTCAAAAGGCTTTGTCTTTCCATTGTATGATATTGATGGGACAGCCGCTCATCACACCAAGATGCACATTCTTGAGGCACACTTGTGAGGCAAAAAACACACCCAAACCACGCTGGAAGTTAATGTATTTACATATAAAGCAATGGCTACTAATGTGCAATCCAAAGGTTAATTTTTAAGTATTATTAATAACATCAATATCTGTACTTTCCTTTCAGGCATAAATTTGTTACTTAAGTTGCATTACTATCCCAAACTAGTCCCATGGTCTCCAATTGTGCGCAATAAGTTATTTCAGCAAGAAAAAACGTAGGAAAGGCAGTCTATGGAACTCTCCAACTCGCAATGATCAGCTGATCTCAAGTTTGAGAGCTCATGATTAAAAATACAATGCCCTGTCAGATGGGAATGATCCCCGTGATTAAACATAAAAGGCCCCCCGCCAAGTCTCAGCTAAACCCAATCTAACAAATCAAAACAAATAAATAAGATACAACAAAAGGTACTACAACCTGAAGGTATTTTTTAAATCCTGAGCTAATATTATCTATTTATATAACTGGAATTTTAGGATTTCAAATGTTAATTTCCTCCTTGGGGCAAGTACTTGAATTTTTGCCAGTATTTTGCCAGTCTCTGCATTCAAGTAAGTGACTATCTCTGATGAATGGATACCGTCTCCTTAACAAGCCTCAGCGACATCTCCTCTAAGATCCTTGTAGGGTTTTATTTTGTTTCATACCTAACTCTGGGAATTCTTTCTTAGGTCCTTGCCCATTTCATTTTTCTATGGACCCGGAATTATGCTCAGCCAACTCCTCATGAAAATCCATTACATAATTTAAAAGACATGAAGTCCTAGATTTTTCTTCCTTAGCTTCAGCAATTCTGATTCTTTGAAATTTTAACATAGAACTCATTTTTTTATTCTTCTGATTATTTGTGTCATTTGTTCCAGGACTTCACCTCATGCCCTACATTTTACACATGTGGTGACTAAAACTAAATGAAAAGACAGCGATGACTACTAGGATTATTAATGACTATAATTATAGGAAACTTTAAAAACCCAAACCAACTTTTCAATTTTCAATTAACTTACTTGATAAGGTTCTGGAAAGCATAACCATCTGTCCACTGTTCAGTAAAAGAGGCCCCATGTCGGACGGTGGTGAAGTGGCCCAACCTCAGGCGGTCTTGCATGCTCTTATCTCTACACGCCATCTTCTCCTGTTTGGACTTAGAGGAAAAGGACAAATCGAAAATAATTTCATTTTCCTATGAGAACTTGGATACAGTGTTATGTTTATTTTCTGTACTATAATTTTCAAAGTGTGATACAACTAGCTAAATCTACATTGATTGTTGGAAGTATCCTAACACATTAAACAATCCTCTGTATTAACATCTACCTTGTTCTTTCTTTCATAAAAGGGGAAAAAAGTTTCCTTTCCATAAAGTTAATGAATTAAAAGATGAAGCAAAAATTCCCCTCCATATCTTTGACATCAATAAAATAATCCACTGCATTTCTGTAAGTGCTCCCTGTCATTTTAACAATATTCCAAAGATCTCAGCGCTAGTAACCACCAACCTCTCTCTGACAGCTAGCTTGTAATGATTTCATTAGGAAGTACTGCCATATTAAAACTTTCAATATAAGATAAATAAGTACTGAGAATGTAATATAAGACACTTTCATGAAATAGTTACTAAAAACTATCAGTGGCAAGTTGCAACTAATCAATTACTATAAAGGAGACATCCACCAATTAATCATATACAAGTATATACCAACTTCATATTATACCACAAAGCACTTAATTATCACATTATTATTACATAAATTATTCCAAATACCATCTCTGAAATGGAAATGTAACTATTGCTAAATATTTGTAATACTAATAGAATACGCACTTCAATTGATAGGATAAATGTAAGAATTTAGGAGAGCAACACCCCAAATAAACTCAACTAGACAAGCTGACTCTGTTCAATCAACATCATACTCAAAGCAACACACAACCAGAAAGACTGTCCCAAATCATCACTCTGGATGCCTGGTCCAGTGTCCACACAAGAAAGAATTCTAATTGTCAAACCATGAGTCTTCTCCTAAGAAATCTAACTTTGAAACATTTTCACTTCAGGTAAGGCAAGGAGCCACGAGAGTAACACACATTAAGCATCGTGGGACTCAGAGTTCAGGCCACCATTCATTACTCACCTTTTCTATAAGCAGCTTCTTGCTCATCGTTACACATCGATTTAATCGTTCTTTGTATTTCTCTAGCATCTTTTGCTGTTCATCAATCTGCCGTCTCAAATCACAGTTGGCCTTCAAAAGAAAACAAAATTTTAATTAACTCCAAGGAAGACAGATTAATACAAAAGCAGTTTCTAGGGAGTCCAAGAATCATTTCTGTCATTAAATCAAAAGCAAGTTTAAGAGTCAAGGAAGAGTAACTATGTCTTTTAAAACAAGTGAGTCTTGTATTCTCTCTTAATAAACTTATCATCTATTTATTAAAGATGAAGTCTGTTACTAGAAGCAAGCTTGTTTTTCCTCTGATCATATTTTACTCCTCCTAAAAACCAGTTACAGCTAAATCTAATATATCATATATGCCTAAATTGTCACAAATTGAAGGAAACCACCACAATGAATGAGATGTTTAAAATACAGAGGGCAACTAGGCACTTTACAGCACTTACAGAATTTTTTAAAAACCACATATAGTTCTTTATGTTCAGCTGTTCTTTGCTTTTCTACTGTTGCTTCCAAAGAAAAAGAGACATGAATTTACACAAGGTTTCTTACCAGAGAAGTCAGGCACACTCATGCCCACATGAGACAAAACTAACCAACAAGTTGAATACAAGGTCCTGGTTTAAGAATGCCAGAATGTAAACACACAGTTAACTTAGCTATGGCCAGAAGGATGGGCTAAATACTTTGAAAATTTCAACTCTCTTACAATGACAAAGAAGGAAAGAACTGATAACCCAAGGTCAGTTTTGACTTGCAACTCCTGAATTTATTCTCGTGTCAAATAAAAGATCTCCACTCTTTTGGCAAATAAATACTACTTTATAATAACTTGCTTTAATTATGAAAAAAAAAATCTGTTATTTCCCAACCAAGTGAAGTAAGTGTTTCTGAAACAATAAAAGAGCACAAATGGAAGATATTAAAGCACATTCAATTTTGACTTTTCAGCTTCATTTTTAAAGTGACCAGAGTACAACAGCTTCCATCTTCCAAATTTCTGCTCTCCTCATGAGTATAATTTCTTCTGTTAGTTCTTACAGAATTCTACAGACAACATGATCCAAGGCAAAGTACTAATACAGTTGGATAAATGTGACTAATTCATATTAAAGAATCTACAAGCCAAAGATAATGTAAGTTTATGTGAAATTCAGTCTACTTCTGGAAGATGAGCATTCCCTTGGAATTTGTAATCAAATGTACAGAGTGAATCAATCAATCTCTGGCAGCTTATTGAAAATTTTAAGAACTCTATAAATTTCTATGATTTCCAAGACTAACAACTCTGTTCAGGTTTAAAATAGTACCTGGCTAGCAGCTCCTGATGCAGCCTTATCCACCATCTAAGTAAAATGGCAAAACTCCACGAACAATCCACGCCTGCCTGAAAGGAGGTGTAAAGACCAGTGGTGACCCCTCCACCATCCCTCCGGACCAGAAACACAAGTTCTAACAACTTGAAAAATACCAGCTGCCCTTCTGCGTTGTCCAAAGAAAGACTACAGCCTTCTGAAAGCAAGGGAGCAGAGGTGGGGAGTGGGGAGTAGAGGGAGCATGCTGCTTCCTGGAAAACAAAGGCAGACTTCTTTTTAAACCCCAAAAGAGTACTAAGTTAGGATTCAAGTTTTTCACATACTCCACCTTCTCAATCCTAAGAGAGGCAGGAGAGAAAAGAATAAGCCGAGCCCACGATCCTTCTCAGTCTTGCAGAGAAATCTGGACAAAAACCTGCCTGTAGGTTTTGGCCTCAGAGGTTTCTTAAACCCGAAATGTATCTAATTATAAACCCTGGCAATTCCACCAGCACCCAAACGAGCACCGACGGGAGTAAGAGCAAACCCCAGGAAGCATGCGTGCTAACAATGGAAGACAAGCACCAAGAGTTGGAACACGGCTCTCCTCATTCAGAGACAGAGAAAAAGACACAAACAACAAAACAGGCCTCGGGGAAAGTATTACTGAATAAGGAAAGGGAACATCAGCTGGAGAACAATGAAAATGATCTCCCTACAGAAATCAAAAGAACATTTTAGAATACTTGCTTATATTCCACAAAATGTGAAATAGGAGCCAAAAACCATAAAGAATGTACAGCATGGAATAAAAAAGTGAATTAGATAAGGGAAAAAAGTGGATAAATTAAAAATGTAAATAATAAATAGGAAATATATGAAAGACAAAATTAATGTTTAATGAGATTCAGAAAAGGGTGACAATCATATTAAATGAGACATAAAATGACAGAATGAAAAGCTAGAGATCAGGATCCAAGCTAGAAACCAAGGAAGAGGCCAACAAAAGATGGTAAAAGGCAAAAATCCCAGAAAAAAAAATAGACCCATATATAAATGTGCCCAGGCAAGATTTTTTGAAATACAAGAATAAAGGGGTGGGGTGCAGAAGGGAGGAACCCATGGTCCACATGGAAAACAGGTTACAGTGTTTGCTCCTTTGGTCATGGTCTTTTCTGAAACATTAAGTGCTAGGAAAAATTGAAAAAGGGTGTACGTATGTGTGTCTACATATTAGGAGGAGAAGGCCTACAGGTTATGACACAAACATCTGACACACAGGGCAATCAATTACATGGGAAGGGAAGAGAAAGAATCTCGGTTCTACAAGAACACAGAAAATTTAACACTGATACAACCTTCTTGAAACAGTTACTCAAAAATGTATTCCAGTTGATCAAGAGATGAAATGAAAAGACAAAAACTGTGTTTTTAAAAAAACACAACACTGCCAATGAGCTTTGAAACCAGTTCAACAAACATGTCTAACTAATTACAATATCAAAAATTTGGTTATAAAATTTCCTGTAATATAAGAATTATTCTTTTTTTATAGTTCTCCTATAATACCTTAATCACAAGTTCCTTATTGAGATAAGATTTCAACATTTTCACTGACTTTCCAGTTTAGCATAATATATTCAAGAGCAAAGAGTGAAATGAAAACTGAACATGACAAATGAAGTAAAGACAAAAGTGGGGAAATGAGGTGTCACTGAAGTAGAAAAATAAAAAACTAGACATTTAGTTGGAAGAAAACAGATCAACTATGGATTTCACAAATCAAAAGCTTATAAATTCAATGCAATACAAATCCTTTTGAATGTAAAAGTCGTTAAAAGAATTACTCTTATATAAAATATTAAAAATAATAATTTAATAATAATAGTCTAAAATGATGAGATTTTACTCATAAAGATCAGGCTTATGGTTTAGGTGTGTGCTACATTCCATGTTTTACATAGGACATTTCCTATTATATTTTGATAATCATAGAAATAAAGGTACAATTTTTTTGGAGGGGAGATAATCACAAATACAGTGACTTTTATTATCTTTATTATTAAACAGAAACTTTATTCAAACAGTCTTACCCAATAAGAAAAACTGAAACAAGCAAGGCTGCAGACCTCCACCCTGCCATGTCATGGGCGCCCTGGAGGTTCCTCTACAGAACCTTCAGGCCGTGGAGACAGTTTGAAAATTACTACATGCATATAAATAAAGATCAATCTACCCCTTCTAAATCACTGGGGAAGAAAAAAATGTTATACATCAGCAATATTTATGTATACATGCTTTTATATATGGCTCATAACATTAATTACTACAGGAAATGCAGCACATGTTTTATTTCAGTGAATATAATTATGAGTGCCATATTTTTTCAATATTCTCTAATCTTTTATAAAGAGCACATATTGTTTTTGTAACAATTTAATTTTTTTTAATTTTTAGGAATGGGTCAGTCAATATGAAACACTGAATATTAAAATTTTATTTTAAAATTATCATGTACATTTTCTAGTGGTATATTTTTAATTCCAGGTTTCAAGTTTCTCTTGTAATCTTTTTAGATGAATAGGTTACAAAACATACAAACTATAAAACCAGGGTTGTAAAATAGTTTTAAAAATTCAAGATTATAAAAATAACTCCATTAGAATGGAAAAACATTTTATACTTATTCCCACAGTTCCAGATGAAATATAATACTCCATATATCTGTATCTCTAGTATATATTTAAATGTTAAAATTCAACAGTATAAGATGTCTAATTTACAGACTGTGCTTAGAATATAGGTGTGATCCTGGTTACTATTCAGATTCCTTCACATTAAAGGAAAATTCCAAATGTTTACTGTTTAACTTCATTATTTGGCTACAGTAATTATCACTGATATGCACATAATCCAAATACACAGTATCAATCAGTGGTTGTTATAAAGTCTTACCACATTTTAATACTTACTCTTAATAAATCATCTATTCTTCCCTCCTTCTTCTCTAAGTCAGAATTCTTACTGTTTTCTAGTGCAGATATTTTTTCTATTGTGAGGTCAGACTATTGAGACAAAGAGAAAACAAATTTAGGATTAGTCTCAAAATATTACATGTCATCATGTTTTTTTCATTACTTTTCTTAAAAAAAGAAAGTAAAAAAGCACTTCGTAACACAAAGCCTGGAATCCCGTGGCTCAAGAAATTACACCTGCTTTCCTCATCCCACTCGTTAAACCTTATATTTTGCCACACCTGCACTGAAAAAACATGGTAACACTGGAATCAAATACATGAGTTCTTAAGCTACTGTGTATTGAACAACATGGCAATATTCATTCTACTCTAGAAATGAAACTATGACTAGAAGAGAACTTCAGAGACATGACCTAAATCACTAAAGAACAAACACGCCACCTAGTGGAAACGAAGAGCAATCAGAAAGTGAGAGATGAAGTGATCCAAATGGTCAACTAAGTCTGTTCAACTGCTCAAAGACTGGTAACTCAAATAAAATTAAAATCTGTTCCTGAGGGTTGTAGAAGGAATCTGAGATTTAAGAAGTTCTCCTTGATTGTCAAGCATCCTGTCTTGAAGGCAGGGCCGAGAGACTTCAGGAAAACCCAGTCTACTCTTTGGCTAGACCCACATCACAAAATGGAGGATATATATCCACTCTCTTTTTCAGATATTGTCTTTGAATATTCACAACATTCTCTAAATTAAAAAGAGTTTCTGAAGACTGTTTAAGAAGAAAATTAGGCTGGTATGCCACATGTTAAAGAAGGTTAGCTAGGGCTTGCCAAATGAACAAGTGGAAAGAATAAATAAATAAACTCCTTCCATAAAGTGGTGTATTAACATTCATTGAAGGCGACTGAGAGCGACTGTCCTAATAAGTGTTTTGTATACACTTTCTGAGATAACTGGAATCGACATTTCACAGATGATTTGTACTCAGGAAAACTGAGGCCCCCCCCCTCCCCAAAATAACATGTAAGTTGCAGAGGGAGAATTTGAACCCAGGCCCAGAGGTCTTCAAATGAGTGCTCCTGCCTCAGCACCTTGCTGTAGCAGAAGCGTTTCCACTGTAACACACCAGGAAGGAAAAGAAACACCTCAAAAAGTTAAAGCACCTTCGGAAAGACTTGAAGTACTCATAACACAAGCTCTGAATACAGTAATGCCAATAATGAGGCAAAGTCAGAGACCTAACAGGAAGACAAAGAGGGCTCAGAGAGTTTCCATGTGGTTAGGGTTCATTACCAAGTAAGTCTTTCCTTTGTGGCTGCTGGGTCACCCACCTACCTGGGTCTGTCTGTGCTGGATGGAGATCTGTTTCTGGGAACTGCAGGAAAGCTCTGTGTTACCAGATCCTGTAGAAGAGGGACTGTTTTGTTGAGCCTGTAATAAAGGTATATCACCAATCACAAGAAAGTTTTGCATCTTTCTCAACATTTGTATGAATGGAAAGGATTAACTCTATATAAAACAAACTCTTTCTGATGAAAGTCGGAAGTCAAGGCCACAGCCGAGAAGAATAAAACAACTCAAATGAGAAGCGAGGGCTAGACATGGTGGCTAGGACCATGTTCCTGTAAATAGTTTAAAGTATTAAATGCTTACAAATGAATTTTAAATATGCAAATTAGAGAAAATTAAAAGTTATTCCTGTAATAACAGGCCCTTTTCACGTGTATTTCAATATACTTTTGTCAGAAAAGGCTGGCGAAGCATCCAATGCCCAGGGGATACTAGGGACTCCAGGCAGAAAGGACTGAACTACTACTCAGAATACAGGAGTTCTGCTCCCATCCGTGGTTTCAGTTAAATGCAGTCAACTGTGGTCTGAAAATATTAAATAGAAAATTCCATAAATAAACAATTCTTAAGTTTGAAACTGCATGCTATTCCGAGTAACATGGTAAAATCTTGAGCTGTCCCACTCTGTCCTGCTCTGTACATGACTCATCCCTTCGTGCAGCATATCCACATTATAGGTACTACCGGCCCATTTGTCACTTAGTAACTGTCTCAACTGTCATAGTATCACAGTGCTTGTGTTTTAACCCTTATTTTACCTAATAATGCCCCAGAGAGCACAAACAGTGATGCCTGTGATTCAGATATACCAAAGAGCAGCCATAAAGTGCCTCTTTTAAGTGAAAATGTATGTACAGGAAAAACATAGTATTGGTACCATCTGTGGTTTCTGACATCCAGTAACGAAGTCTCTGCAGATAAGGGGGGACTATTATAGTCCCCTAAAATCTGCAAACATTACCCATGAACATACTAGTCCAAAAATTCAGGGTGATTTCCAATATTATCACTTGCTGACTGACTTTTACATACAATTAATAGGGGATTCCAAGGCATTTTTAATTTATACAGTTTAGGATTTAATATGATCCAACTATTCAGGAACATATAATCACGATATACCCAAAAGTCCTTTTAAAAGCAAGATTGAACCTAACAACACAATACAGCCCATTACAGACATCATTAGAAAATACTGTATAAAACAATGAGTCAAAAAGAACATGAAAGAAAAGTTAAGAAACATGAACAGCCATAGAGACGCTGAAACTATCCAATAAGCTTTCCAGAGGAAAAGAACAGAGGGAAAAAAATAATCAAAGAACAGTAAAATAAAATTTCCCTAAGGTAAAATGATTAAGTTTTTAAGAGTGAAAAGGTCTATCATATGACAAGCAGCACTAATGGAGAAAAAACAACAGTGGTCATACATCATGAACAAAAAGATACACTATGATCATCTCAATGGATGTACAAAAAGTATCCAACATCCTTTCATAATAAAAACACTCAACAACAAAAAACACTCAACAAACTCAGAATAGAGGGGAATTTTCTCAACCCCAAAAAGGCCACCTCTGAAAAACAAACAGCTAGTACAATACTTACTATCAAAGGTCATAGGCTTTCCCCACCAAGCTCAAAAAAAAAAAAAAAAAAAAAAAAAAAAACAAGGATGTCCACTTGAACCACTTCTATTCAACACTGTATTAGACATTTTAGCCAGAGTAATTAGGCAAGAAAATGAAATAAAAGGCATCCAGACTGGAAAAGAAGTAAAACTACCTCTATTCCCAGATTACATGATTTTGTAAACAAAAGTCCTGCCAAAAAACTATTAGAACTAAAAACACAAGTTCAACAAGATTGAAGGATAGAAGATCAAAACAGAAAACTCAATTGTATATTCTAACAATGAGCAATCTGAAAATGAAATTAAGAAAACTATTCTATTTGCAATAGGTTCAAAAAATTTAGAAATAATGTTAAAAGAAGGGCAAGATATGTATACTGAAAATTACAAACATTATTGAAAGATATTAAACAGACCTACATAAATGAAACGATATCTCACGTTCATGGATTGGAAGATAATATTTTTTAAGAGGGCAATACTTCCCAAATTGATCTATAGATTCAGCACAATTGCTATAAATCCCAGCTGGTTTATTCGCAGAAATTAAAAGGTGATCCTAAAATTCATATGGAAACACAAGGAATCCCACAGCACTTGAAAAAGAACAAAGTTGGGGAAATCACACTTCCTGATTTCAAAACTTAATTACTACAAGGCTAAAATAATTAAGACAATGTGGTACTGGCATAAGGATAGGCATATATAGATCAATGGAGTAGAACTGAGAATTTAGAAATAAATGCAATACATGTACAGTCAACTGATTTTTGACAAAGGTGTCCAGACAATTGTTCAGTGGAGAAAGAACAGTCTTTTCAAACAATGGTCCTAGGACAACTGCAGAGCCACATGCCAAAGAACAAAGCTGGACCTCCTTCCTCATACCACACACATAAAATTAACACAAAATGTATCACAGACCTAAATGTAAATGCCAAAAAGACACTTAGAAGAAAATATAGGAGTACATTTTCATAACCATTTGTTAGGTAAAGCCTTTTTAGCTACAACACTAAAAGTACAAACAACAAAAGGAAAACTATAAATAAATCAGACTTCTTCAAAGTTAAAAACTGTGATTCAAAAGACACCATCAAGAAAGTAAAACAACAACCCACAGGACAAAGTATTTGTAAAGCATTTACCTCATAAGGGTCTAATATCCAAAATACATAAATCTTACAATTCAATAACAAAAAGACAAACAACCCAATTTAAAAATGGGCAAATTTATATAGGTATTTCTCCAAAGATATACAAATAGCCATAAGCAAATGAAAGCAATGCTTAAAACACTAGTATTCAGGAAATGTAAATGAAATACCACTTTACAGCCATTAGAATGGCCACAATCAAACAAGTGAAAAGGGTGTATACACACTCATACACTGCTGCTAGGTTTGCAAAATGGTGCACCTCCTTTGGAAAACAGTTTGGCAGTTCTTCAAAAATAGGGGGCATATGACCCAGCAATTCTACTCTGCAGTATATACCCAAAAGCAATGAAAAAATATGCCCATACAGAAACTTCTACATGAATGTTCATAGCAGTATTATTCCTAATAACCAAGAAGAGGAAAACAACCCAAATATCCATCAACTGAGGAAAGGATAAATAAGGCTGTGGGCAACTGAGCACCAAAGAGTGACTATCGTTACTGATACACTTCCATGAAAACTCATGAAGCCATAATGATAATTAAAGAAGAGAAAACTATTCGTTACCATCTGATACAGCTACACTCTTTACCTTAGAAGTTAACATTTTATTTAAAAAATTAAAATTAGTAATTACAAGGAAAGAATTAAGCATTTAATCTGCCTTTCTAGGAGAACTATTGTTGGCATAGACCAAAAGGCCCAGATGATGAGGAAAGTTCTATTTGACATAATAACAGACACTAATAAAAGGTAAGTGTGCTAACGTTAATGTAGCTACCTAGGAAAATGCTGTTATTTTTTAGAAAATGCCTGTTAAGTTACTTAGAGGTAAGTGGTCAAGATTTCTAAAATACACTTTACAATATTTCAGCATTAAAAAAGCAAACTACATCTAACTTTTAAAAAATCAAGCCTTTAAGAACATCTTATATAATGTTCGAAGGCACAGCTTTCAAGGAAATCAGACCTGGTATTAAAAAAAAAAAAAAATCCAGTAAATTTTGACACATAGAACTGTCTCATTCAATCAAAACTAAGTCAACAACTAGGACTGTTTTCTCAATGATCCCAATTAAATCATTTAGTTTTGCAATGCCTAAAAACTCATCTCTCATAATGGAGAGAAAACAGATCTTGTTTAGAGTTGAAATTAAAATGGTAAACAGTATGAAATCTACAGTACAAACTTACCAGTGTTTTCTCTCTGAAGGGTACAAAGGGAAGAATTTTACTCTTTTCCATCACTTTAACTTTTTGTGGGCCATGTACTCAACCGTATGTGTACTATTTTTACAATTAGAAAATTATATGCTTACTATTTTAAAAAAATCAAATGTATGTTAAAACATAAAATTATGTAATATACATAATTATTTAAACAATGAAATAATATTCTGCCACCTGCTATTTTTATCTGATTATTTTATTTTTATTTCCTTTCTTTAAGACAGCCACCGTTTTCACGGTCTTTTTTAAGACCATGTGGATTGATGACTCAGAATCCAAAGAGCCAATAAAAAGGAAACTTAGATTATAACTGGAGAAAATGAACCAGTAATGGGAAAACAAATTTAAATCAATGGTGACTTAGCTGCAACGGGGTTTTCTCTTGCTTTATACCATCCTTGGCCATGAATAAGTACTTGGTAGGGCTCAGAAACCAAGAAAAGCAGAAACTTTTGAGTCAAGCTGCATTTGAATTTGGTAAATAAAAGTGGGGTCAGTTTTCTAATATTCAAGTTCTTAATTCTTCAAGGAGGGAGAAAGAAGCAAGGTGAAAAGAGCAAACAGGTAGCCAAAAAGTCCTGGTAACAGCAACCATACCACCACACTGAAGAGGTGGGAGAAAGCAAGCATGCAGGTCACCCCAACACCAGAGGCAAAGTGACTGGTAGCATGTCACAGAATGCCTGCCTATATGCTAAAATTTTACTGCCTTGAATACTGCTATAAGTAAGTGACGGCTGGAGTTTGGAGATTTTGTTTTGAATTATGCAAGTACTCTAGCTGTAATGGAATTCAATCAGTATTTTCTTTATTTCTTTGTCAACCTGAGATTGTATTTTCCTTCCCATGGTGTGTTCAGATGCTGAGAAGGCAGTTTCTCTCAGTCCTTGAAATCAAGGTAGACTGAGAAAAAGCACACCCCCTTTAGAAGTAACATAAAATGAGAAACGTCATCATCCCTCTACCAAAATAATGATTCCAACGTTAACAAGGCGCCCCAGGGCAGCAAAGATCTGCATACATAGCCTTCCTACTCACTGAGACAAAGGTGAAGCAGAGGCCAGCTCCCCTCTGTGCCAGCTGCTCCGTGTCAAGCCGAGGCTTTGCTAGCATCACCGACATCAGGGTTGGCAGGGCAGACTGTTCTTCCGAAACCTCCTTTGCAACACTGCCATCTAGACCATAGAGGGGCTGTTCTACTCGCCGCTGGAAAACATAAAGAAAACACGCCAGTTACATGCAAAAGAAAATCTGACACTGGAAAAACATGCAACAGATTAAAACAGTTATCGAATAATGATTTTTTAAAGAAAAACCTCTGAAAACAAATATGGAGAATGTAGTAACATTACCACTGAATTACAACCTACCTATAAACCTGAGTTATTATCTTATTCAAATTCCACAAAATTACATTTTAATGGTTCTATATTTATATAACTGAATTTTCAGGTTACTTTGTAGAGTTCAAAAAAACAACTTCATAACACCCTCATTGCTACAAAGGAAATGTTATTTTGATCCTGCAGGTAAATGAAGATTAAGTCATTTCTTCCCTACTTTATAGGTAGAGCTTATTTCACTCTCCATTCCTGTCTCACCATTCTGTACTTAGATGCAAAAAGTTAAAATAAATACAAGCAAAACAACGTCCATAGTACAATGAAAGAATAATGTCCCACAATTATGTATGATTTATTCTAGAAATGTAAAGACAGTTCATTATTACTAAATTTACTAATGTAATTCATTACATTAACATTGCGGGGGTGGGGGTGGTGATCAAGATTCTTCCCTTTAGATGTCAAAAAGGACGTGTACATTATCGAGCAACATAAAAAAATGGAAAACACACAGAAAGTCATAGACAAAGACAACAGTTTAGTGGTTACCAAAGGAAAGTGGAGGGAGGGGAAAAGGTAGGAAACGGTAAAAAAGGTTAAATATGTGGTGACGGAAAGAGATGTGACTTTGGTGGTGAAAATACAATGTGACATACAGATGATGTATTATAGAACTGTACACCTGAAACACATGTAATTTTATTAATCAATGTTACCCCAATAAATTTAATAAAGAAATCAATAAGTTTGTTAATCCTCCCAAAAAAGTAGAAGTCTCCATCTTTATTACAACAAATATCTTTAATATAACAGAATATTTTTTCAGAAATTAACATAAGTATAATTAATGATGCTGTACTAGAGATACTTTCATTAAAGTTAGAAATTAGACAGGGATTAACACATTAATATCACAATCATTCGACATTTTTAAAGAAGTTTTGGTCAAGGGAACATGGAAAATATATGAGGTAAAAACACTGAAAAATAGTAAAGTTAAAACGCATCATTTTTGGATGATATAACTTTTCACAAAGAAAACCAAACAAATCAATTGAAAAACAAAAATAAGAGCTCAGTAAGATGGCCAAATGTAAAGTAAATATACAAAAATCAATAGCTTCCCCATACACCAACAACAATTGATTATAATCAGAACATGTAATAGAAAAGATTCAAAATTTCAAAAATATCTGTAAAATACTCAGAAATAAAATTAAGAAATACACAGATTACATATAAAGAAAAACTACAGCTTTACTGACAGAGATAAAAGATGAACTAAATTAAATGGAGAAACCATGCTCCTGGATTTCAAATTTCACAGAGGTGAAATTTTTTCTAAAAGCCAATCAATACTTAGATCTTTTGTTAATTTTTGGTTTTATTTCTCTTTTCTTTTTTTTTTTTTTTTTTTTTTTTTTTGGTAAAAGAGTGTTGTGATGATAAAGGATTATCTAGGTTCCCTCTTACTCTCTTTTGGGGGCTTGTTTTTGTGAAACTTCACAAATGAATTCTGAGGTTCATTTGGAAAAATAATCAAAATTAGCCATATAATTTTTATAAAGAATTTCAGAAAAACTTGAGTAGCTATTAAAATATATACAAAGCAACATTAACTAAATGAGTATAATACAGGAGCAGATCATCAGTGGCACAGAAAATTCAGAAGGAGACCCAAATAATAGATGCATATTTTGCGATTAAAGTGCACTTCAAATTAGTGGGAACTTATTAAAAAGATGATAGGATATTTACACAGGTATTAAAAAAATGAAAAGTAGACTGCCTCTTTAGATCATATATAAAAATTGTTAAGAAAATATAAACAAATGCTTTTTTTTATTTATTTATCTATTTATTTATTTTGGTAGTTCCCTGGCTGGGAATCGAACTCAGGCCATGGAGAACAAATGCTTTTATGACTTTCTAGTGATGAAGGACTTTTTAAACATGACATTAGAAATACAAACCATATAGGAACATCTATGAATAACACAAAACCAGTAAATAATAAAGGAAAAACATTGGTAAATTTGACTACTTCAAATTTTTTTACTTCTGAAGGATGAAAGTCAACATAAATAACATTAAAGACAAAATTACAAACAGGCAAAAATATTTACAATACAAACGATGAGTTAACAATCTTAATTAATAATGTGCTCCCACCCATCAGTAAGAAAAAACAAATACTGCTATAAATAAACAGACAAAGGGCCTGGACGAGCATTAAAAGAGAAATCCAAACACCATTAAATATACTATTAGGAAAAAATGTTTAATATCAGTAATGAAGAAATCCAAGTTAAAACAACGTATTTTTCTCACTGGCAGAGAGTACAATGATAAAATGCAGTATTAGAATGGTATGTAGAAACTGAGACTCTCAAACTACTGATAACCAGCTGGTGAGCATATTCTTTGGGAATTATACTTTGAAAATTTATCCAAAGGGAAAAAATGCATAAATACAGATGTATATATACAAGGACATTCATTATAGCATTATTTATAGAATATAAAATGTTCAGGATATTGGTTAAATAAATTAATTACAACCTAAATAAGGAAATCCATCATATAAACATACATGTATACTTATATGGCCACTCAACTCTGTAATAATAGTGCTTTTAGAGGGGACTTTCTGAATTGCTGGACTTTCAAAATATTTACATATCCCTTTATCAGGAAAAACTATTTAACATTTTCATTTTAGGAAATAAACTAATCAAAATGATCCTGAAAAAAGATTTGCGAGTAGAGTCCACCTCCTTAAGACCAACACTACTACCTCACCGAATGCCAACTGTTTAAATTCAGAATCCAGAACACTTATGAGACCTATTCCCACCAATATTCTCACTGCTTGGAGGACTGCGTCTCTAAAACTGCAACGCTCAATTTAATCATTCTGTTATGTATTTGATAAATACTTGTCAAGAGCTGATAAATTTTAAAATATTTCTGGAAATAGAGCAGGCTAGGATATTTGAGCCAACCTTTCTTTAGAAAACAGAACATGAAAAAAATATATTAAAAGCATGAAAGAACTGATAACATAGTAGGGATCTGCTAAATATAAGGGAAATTAGGAACACAAGACAGATAAAAGAAGCACCAACACCACATTTGTCCTAAAGGATACCTCCACTTCCAGGGCACCATGATGCCAAGCAAATAGTCATAGGCCAAAGCCCAACCAGGTTCAATAGGAAACCCTTCCCACTTCGAGCTGGGCTTCCAAAGGGCTACACACTCTCTGAGAAAATGTAAACCAGCCTCAGGGAGCTGCAATGAGGGGATGGGGCTCCCCAGAGAAATGTTAACATAATTCAAATTAATATTGCCTGAGTGGCTGAAACAAATAAATAAGTAAAACAAACAAACAAAATGCAAACCATGAATTCAGTAGTTTAAAGTACTGTTGGCTTGGTAGACTCTCTAGGCAGCTGGAATAAACAAATACAAATGATCTCTGGAACAACATATCTTTATCCTACATCTCAAAGAAATTTCACAAATAATTCTTCAAGAACAATAATTAGCACACTGTCACAAAAACCAAAGAATAAAGAAATGATGCCCTGAGCAACAACTAGGAAAAACAAGAGATAGCAGAAACAGATTCACAAAAACTTCAAATACCAGAATTGTCAGGAAACACAGATTATAAAATGACTATGTCTACTAGATTTTAAAAAAAAGGCTTGAAAATATCTGCAGGGAAATATAACAACACAAATTAAGACTTCAGTGGGGTTAACAGCAAATCAGACACAACAAAACAGAAAATGTAAGAACTGAAAGGCCAGAAAGTATCCAAAATGAAGCATCCAGAACCAAAAGGAAATAGAAAAAAGAAGCTAAGAAGCATGGTGATAAAGTGAGACGGTCTAACATATGGTTAATAACAACTTCATAGGAGGATGAAAAAAAGAACAGGACAGAGATAGTATCTGAAGAAATAAATAATAATTATTCAGAAATGGTGCAAGACACAAACTCACAGATACCAGAAGCCCAACAAACCACATGCAAGAGAAATAAAAGGATGCATCAGAGTGAAACTGCAGACCACCACAGAAAAAGATTTCAAAAGCAGCCAGGGATAAAAGAGCAGATGCTTTAAAAAATAGTAAGTAAAGGAAAGCTGTTTGCTCAATAGTAACACTGGGAGCCAAAAGATGATAACATTATACTCAACTGTTAAAAGAAAAAAGTGCCAATCTAGAAACATACCTAGCAAAAGTATCTTTCAAGAATAATAAGAAAATGAAGGTATTTAAGCAAATAAAAACCTAGAGAGTTAACCCCAAGCAGACACACACTAAAAGAATAATAAAGGAGTACGTCAAAGCAGAAGGAAAAGACTTTAGGTGGAAGATGCCAAAAGGAAATAAGCACAAAGAAAGAGGTAAGTAAGTATACAGATAAATCTAAATGAACAGTGACAGTATAAAAAAAATAATGTTTTAAGGCTAAAAAAAGGGGGGGGGAATAAAAATATACCACCACCACCAAGTCGACAGTAGGTAAACTGAGTTAATGTTTTGCGGTCCTTATTTATTTGGGAGAAGGGTAAAGTTACTAGTAACATCAAACCTTGGCATATTAAGGATGAACGGGGTAATTTCTAAGAGAAATACCATGTAGGATCTAGCTACTAGTGAAGGAGAAAAATCTGAAATGATTTTTAAAAATCCAAATCAAAACCAGAAATGAAAGAAAAAAGGCAGATAAACATTTAAAAATGACAGAATAGGCAGGATAAATAGGAAACACATTAAAAGATGGTAATTTAAATCCTACATAATGGTAATTATATTAAATGTAACTAGAATAAATGTTGAAGTTAAAAGGAGTTTAGACTGAATAAAGGAAAATTCAACTACTATATGATATTTGTCAGATAAATTAAAAACATAATAATGAAAAGCTAATAGTATAAAAGTGTAAATATTTATATCATATAAATATATCATACTTATATCCATATCATGATCTGGATATATTAAATATCATATAAACTATATTTAGAGCAAAAAGGATCACAAGAGATGAAGAAAGTCACTTAATACATAAAGAAAAAATATAAATACAGAAAGAAACAACTCATAAAATCATAAAAGACATGATAGATAGTAACTAACAGAACAAACAGCCAAGAATTAGAATACATATTTAAACATTGTGATTAAATGTTATGATTAATAAAACTGACACAATGACAAAAGTAAACTATTTTGTTAAGGCATACACACATGGATGGTTAAACTGTAAGGAAAAGCAAAGGTAATCACAAAAATTAGAACAGTGGTTGTTTCCAGTGTAGAGGGAGGGAGTTGTGACCAGAGAATAACACAAGAGGGCTGTCCAGAAAGAATCCAACCATAAATGCCACTATTTTTCATATCACATGACCAGATACTTTCCGGACAGCCCTCATATATAGGTTTCCAAGGAACTGGAAATATTTTACTTCTTGACCTAAGTAATGATTACATAGAGTTAACTTTATAATGATTTCCTGTCAACTTTTTCTGTGAAGGGCCAAACAGAAACTTTTCAGGCCATATATCCTCTCTGCCATGTACAAGGTCTGAGAACTAAGTTTGCAAACTTGCCACTTTGCATTTACACTAGCCACACAGTACAAACAACTCGGTAAGGTGTCATAACCTTGGTATATCTGTCTCACAGCTGTGTTCATGTCGACATGTAGCGGTGTCTTGGTGAGTGGTGCATGTTCATTATTGCTGCTGTGTTTTTGTGTACTGCTGTAAGAACGTCAGAGTTTGAATTACAGCAACGAACAAACATTAAATTTCTCCATAACTTGGCAAGAATGGAAGTGAATCAGGGACATGTTAGTCCAAGTTTATGGAGATAATGTCATAAAGAAAATGGCAGTGTACAAGTGGATTAAACATTTTTCTTAGGGGAGAGAAAGGTCGCTGATGAAGAGAGGTCAGAGCGCCAGTAATGAGCAGAACTGACCAAAACATTGCAAAAATTCATTAAATTGTGTGTCAGAGTTGTGCATCAAAGTCATCGGCTGACTGTGAGAAGCATAGCAGACCAAGTTAATGCCTACAGAGAAAGAGAAAAATCTTAACTGAAAATCTTGGCATGAGAAAGGTGGATGCAAAAATGGTCCCAAAGGAGCTCACCGATTAACAAAAGCAAAGGAGAGTTGAAGTTTGCCAAGACCTTTTGGAGAGGCAAGATGATGTTTCGGGCCATGTTATCACTAGTGATGAAACATGGGTGTACCAAAAGGACCCTGAAACAAAGTGTCAAAGTGCACAATGGACGTCAGCCAATTCTCCATGGCCAAAAGAGTTCCATCAGTTCAAATCAAGAGTCAAAGCGATGTTGCTAATCATTTTTTATCTCAGAGGGATATACAAGTTCATTATGAATTTGTAGCAACTGAACAGTCAACGAAGTTTACTATTTGGAAGTGCTAAAAAGACTGTGTGAAAAAGTTAAATGAAAATGACCTGAACTTTGTGCCAGCAACTCATGGCTCTTGCATCATGACAATACACCAGAGCTCACACAGCACTGTCTGTGAGGGAGGTTTTAGCCAGTAAACAAATAACTGTATTGCAACACCCTCCCTACTCACCTGATCTGGCCCCCAGTGACTTTTCTCTTTACCTGAAGATAAAAGAAATGTTGAAAGGAAGACATTTTGATGACATTCAGGACATCAAGGGGTAATACAACAACAGCTCTGATGGCCATTCCAGAAAAGTTCCGAAATTGCTGTGAAGGGTGGACTGGGCACTGGTGTTGGTACATAGCTTCCCAAGGGGAGCACTTCAAAGATCACTGTAGTGATATTCAGCAAGGAGGTATATATAGCACATTTTCTAGGATGAGTTCGCGAACTTAATTGTCAGATCTAGTATTCTTCTTTGTCTCTGCAACTCTAAAAATCTAAACATCATTCTCAGCTTGACAGTTGTGGGCTGTTGTTTACCAACTCCTGCACTAAAATGTTCATGCTTTATGTAATTTTTTTATTTAACAAAAAATAGAAAAAAAAATCACTTAGGGGGAAAAAAAACCTAAAGTAATTATTTACCTATCTATTCTTCCCTTTTAATAAACAATCTTGAGCACCCACTGTGTGCTAAGCACTGGTTTGGGGTGTTAGAGACTGAAAGTTGAACAAAATACTACCTTGTCAAGATATTCCATGGCAAGTGGGGGAAATAGTTAAAATAATTACATCTTTACATATAAGTACTGTGAGAGATGGAAACAATAGTAAACAAAACAAAGCAAAGTCCCTGGTCTCATTGGATTAACATTCTAGTGAGAGAAGATGGGCAACAGATTAATTGTATAGTTAAAATTTTACACATATATATATAAAAAAACATAATGGAGGGGTCCAACCTTTTGGTTTCCCTGGGCCACACTGGAAGAACTGTCCCGGGCCACACATGAAATACACTAGCACTAACGATAGCTGATGAGCTAAAAAGAGGTCTGTGTACAATTTTCATAACGTTTTAAGAAAGTTTATGAATTTGTGTTGGGCCACATTCAAAGCCATCCTGGGCAACATGCAGCCCCCGCAAGCCACAAGGTGGACAAGTTTGTTATACAAATTACTTAATGAAAATGTTATTAAAACTGTATCACACACCAGTGATGATGAATGAGCTACATCAACACACATTATGGATGAATCTCACAAAAGTAATGCTGAAAGAAAGAAGCCAGACACGAGAGCATATATACTGTATGATTCCTTTATACAAAGCACAAAAACAGGAAAAACTCATCTCTGCTGTCAGAAGTCAGCATACCAGCTCTTCAAGATGGCAAGGAGGGGGCTAACAACGGGAAGGGAGCTTAAGCATGATTTCAGCAGGGAGAGACTGGTAATATTTCATTTCTTGTGCTGGTACAGTTTGTGAAAATTCATTAAGCTTACATGTGTATACTTCTAGAAGTATAAACAGGAATCAATGAAAAAATTTAAATTAAAAGTCAGTTGGTAAAAACGAAGAATTAATAAAATAAGTCAGGGTTAGGGATAGGAACTCTTAAAGTTGGTCAGGGCCTCTCTGATAAGGTCATTTTGGGGCAATAACTTGATAAAGAGATTGCTAATCACACTGTTCCTGAAGAGGGAATAGCAAGGATGAAGGCCTGAAGCAAGAGCGCTCTGCAGTGTCCAAGGAACTTCCAGGAGGCCCGCAAGGTCGCAGTGGCACTAGGGACAGGGAGGACAGGTGAAGATGTCAGAGTCGGGGGTTGGGGGAGCACAGGTCACGTAGGAGTTTCCAGGCCGTGTAAGTCTAGAGCAATCTGCACTAGCCATGGACAGTTATGCACAGGAGTGTGAGGATCTGTTTTAACTTTTTAACAGAAATCACTATGGTTACTATATTGAGAATAACAGACGTGGGCAGAAAAAGGGAGACCATCTTGGAAGCTAATGCAGAGAACCGGAAGAATAGAAGGGTGGTCAGATTCCAATATATTTTAAAGCGAAAAAGAGGATTTGCTGATGGATTAGATACAAAGCATGAGGTTATGACCCAAAAAATTGGACGGAGTAAACTACCATTTACCAGAACAGGGCAGACTGCAGGAAGAGTGGTTTGTTGTTGTTTTGGTAGCATAGGGGAGCAGGAGTTCCTTTTGGGACATTTTTCAGATGTCCATTAGATACATAAGTTGTATATTTATTGTAATTATCAGGGAGACCAGTGTCCAGTGAAAGCAGGCAAGTTCATTCACCCTAAAAGGCAGATGTGGATACTGATGCAAGCAGCTCAGTGGATGTGGTGGAGAAGCATGTGAAATCTCTCTTCTGAGTGCTTCTATTTTCTCAGTCAAATAAAAAAGCAAAGCTATCAGCTGAGATAGCAGAGGGGAAGGAAGTACTGCTGGAAGATTGCAGGAAATGACAAAAATATGATATATTCATATAAATATTCATCTAGGAAAGGGAACTAACGAGGGAAATATAGTAGGATTGGCAGGCAGCCAGGAGTGCATGTGAGGTTAGAGCTCAGAAACTTAACGTGACATCTGTCGGCATGTGTGTTTTCCTCTCACCATGCTGAGCTGCTTAGAGGCAGGCAGGGAAAAGGTGGGGAGCAAGATTTAACAAGGCTTGGAAAGGGAGAGGGGCAAGGCATACATACATGACTCAATCATTACAACGATGAAGCACAGAACCTAAACAGGAGGATAAAGAGATGCTCGGTGCAATGGAAAAGGAAAAGTTATGGTTTGGTTCTTATTTCAACACCTAATCTGCACTTAGATTTGCATAATGATAATGAGGCCCGGACATATTCATAGAGCTGGCAGAAATGTCTAAAGATCACTGAACATCTCTTAAATCTATAGATAAGACTTGACCTAAATTGACAAATGATAAATGGGTGCTCACACTATGAAAAACCAAATGAGAAAATATATACTTCAGGAATAAAAGAGAAACAGACAACAAAATTCTACAAAACATATTTGTCTCAAATAGATAATTGTGCAATCTCACTTAACATTTTGGAACTTTAATTGGTTTAAAACTTAAGAAAAATAGACACAGATCTCCTAAACAGTTATCTAACAAACTTCAACCTAGCCAAACACTTATACATCGAACATTTCTAACGTTTAAAAACATAGCAAGGATGACAAAAGAATAGCAGAAATTTTCAAGGTGAATACATTTTCATAAGTGCTTTAATAATTACAATTACCCTAATGAATGCATGTTTTTATGAGACAGAAGAGGGGAAGAAGAGCATTTTTAAATTTTTGAGCAATACAATACAGAAGGGTAAATCACTTAGGAAAAGAACAGCTTTAATTACATCTGCTGAGGCAGAGAAAAGCCACTTTCCTAAACAAACAGATACCTAAGGATAAGAACTCCTGATCTTAGGAAGACCCCTTGTACCCCAAGACCCCACAGCAATACCTGAGGCATCAGTGGACATAACACACTCTTGAGTACAGAGGTCTTGTATGTTATCAATAAATTATCCAAAGGCACTCGAGCAAACTGACACAAAACCCTACATTAGCTAACTCAGAGATTCTCAACCTCGCACTAGGGGCATTCTGGACCAGAGAAATCTTTGTTGTAGGGGACTGTCTTCTGCATTCCTGCATTCCAGGATGTTTACCAGCATTCCTGTCCTCTGCCCACTAGATGCCAATGGCACTATCCCCTCACCCCTAGTTGTGAATAAAAATGACTCCAACATTGCCAAATGTCCCCTGAGGGACAGAACTATGCCAATCTCCACAACTCCCTCCCCCTTGAGAACCACTAGCTTAGCTATAATGAATGGTTTTAGGACCTTCCTACCTCACTTACAGGCAGGAAACAAACCTATGTCAGATCTGCATAGCATCAGCTTCTCTGCTGCATCACTGATCAAACCTTGCAAATAATTTAAATGCCAGAAGCTGACCAAAGGTTTTCAAAACAGAGTTCAGTTATAGGAACATGTACGTTTGACAAGGATAAAATCCTGCTGTTTGGATTGGAAATCACTTCCCTGACAGGACATTGAACTGTAGGCTTAGGGCAATTTACTATAAACTTAGAGAACAGGGTTAGCGCTTGTAAAACATTAATTTATTGATATATAGATTTGAATCCAAGTGATTCATAGGTACTGCTAAGAACTTTTCTCCTTAATGCCTCATTCCCCTTGGGTAATTAATGGAAGAGGAACTTTGCTTGAGTGTTCCTAGGTTTCTTGTCTCCTATAACAGGTGTCAAATTTCTCCAGGTGAATGCTTACCGGTAAGGGATTGGATAAGGAATGTTGCGGTGAGGATCGTGCAACTGGTGGCACACTTCTGCCAGGGCTGGTTCCTGGCCCGCTTCCCCCAGCAAACTGGCCAACAGGGAAAAACGGATATGAATAATTCAAAACAGTACTATGCTTCAGATAAGGAGAGTCAAAGATTAACACACAAACAGGTCTTAATTATATATGCCCCTTTAAGTCAATACATCTTATTCTAGAAAGAAAATGCCATGTAAGTCAAATTTTGCTATCTTTTCAATGAGATTTTTAAGGAGCTCCAGCAGAAATGTACTAAGATATAAAGAAAAACATGGCTAGAAATGGTTTTGAAAAACATAAGAGAAGAATGTTTTCCCTTCTTGTCTCAAAATACACGAAGCAGGAAGACAGTGGTACAGTGAAAGTTAGTGTCTTCTTTAGCAACCACTAACGATGGGTCAGTGAGTTCACTATGTGTTCCACTGGACAAAAGAAGAGTCCAAGTCATTCAACTTCATTCTGTGTAAGACATGAAACCAGGTCTGGCCAAGAGAAAAATCATCTCATTTGTGAATTTTTGTATCATCACAGACAAGACACATCATAAACAAATTTAAATTGAGCATGCAAGCAGCAGTTTCCTCTTATAGAGAGAGAAGGTGGCATTAGATTGATGAAGATGGGAAGGAAGGGGAGGAAAGCACAGTAAAGGCAAAATACTGCTTCCTAAAGCCTTAAATGAACACAAGAATTTAGGTTTAAAATAAAAATCATATAGATTTTATTTCCCAAAAATTTAACTTACCTCAAAGTAATCACTAATTTTATGTCCCCTAGGAGTGCCTTTCCCTGAAAATGAAACCAAAGTAAGTAGTTTTTCCAGTAATGCATGTAAATCATCATTCACTAAAATACACTATGTATGCAACAACTATATGCATTGTTATCAATTCAAGTGCCAGCTTTACTTTTTAACAAATGAGCCAAAATACCTATGCACTAAGAGTTCCCTCCACATAACAAAAGACTGAATAAGGAGTGAAAGACTTTTACACAGCTTGCTTTCCTTTAAGATTTGCTAATCTTTCTTTTATAAATACACTAACAAAACTTATGCTACAATTGTGAATCAAAATAAAACTAATCTATAATCCATGCCTCTAAGAGAACAAAGAATTCAAAACAAACTCATCAGAACTATAGTTTATTCTACTTCACAAAAAACTTTATGTGATCATGGTGCCGTGGGAGAAGTCCCTCTGTCTAAAGTGATACATAATTTGTATATTTAAAAAATCAAGAAAAATGTAAAAAGATTTTCACTTCCACTTCTCAGAGAGGGAGAGGGGAACAGAACTAAACCATTTATTCTTTCTTTAATTATATAAAGATATTTGGCATCAGAAACGTCATACTTATAGATTTATTCCACTTGGGCACCAATGTTCAACTAAGTAACTGACATGGAAAAGGAGCAGGTGCCAATGACAGCCTGGTAAATAAAATCATTTCTGGTTGCCTGTCATTAACAAATCACTGATCTAATGCAAGGCATAGTTAAAACACCAGTGTAAACGCTTTTCTGTACAATACATGCTTAGTCTAAAGAGAAAAGAGTGAGATCGTTAAACAACAGGAAAAACAACAGTCCCTAAAGAACTGACACTGTTTTGTCAAGTGTATATCAAATGGCAAGTCTATAATAAACAGCCTGATAGTCCCTTAAGACGCACAAATCTTCTTGGTTAGGAATCCCTGCATACAAACTCATTATTTAGTGTGAGTTGGAAAATTCTAAGTACATAAAACGTAGTGGGTTTTTTGGTGCGAAATTATTACTACCTTGGCTAGTTTCATATGGTTCGGCTTTTCTTTTCCGGTTTCGCTGGTCATTCTGTTTTTTCTCAGGAGTCTGTTAAATACAATATACATCACAATTAACACTGTGTCAAATTACCCACACTATGAAAATTAGAGAGTATGTACAAAATATCAAACTTACAAGGAGATTTAATTGGCACAGACAAGTCCTAAATCAGTACCCTGCTCTTAGAGCATGGTTATGAAAGAGTACAAGGTCTGGAACCAAACCACCTATATAACTTTTGGCAAACTGCTTAAAATATCAGCACTTCACCTTATTTGTCTGTAAATCAGGGTGGCTGTAAAGCTTAAATAAGATATTTAATAAAGCACAAATATCTAGCACACAGTAGGCTCACAGAAATATCCTAACAGTTGCTATCTACTTTTAAGAGCTTAAATCCAATCCCTTTTTTCCAAAAAGGAAAGATCTGCGTAATCAATCAACTGGCTCTAACTTATTGAAAGTTTTACTTAAGTATAAAATAGGTCATTGCAGATTTGGACCCATATGCATGCAGCTAGGTTAATTGCTTAAAAAAAATCTTCAAATTCTGTTACTAAAGTTGGTCAGGCTATATACATTGCTACACTGACCCACTCAGCTGAAGCACTGACAAGCTATTAAAATTCAAGGGCACCTAAGTTAATTCAGCTACAACAGCAAATTTTTGCCCTTTATTGACGACAACTAAGCAAAAATTTTTAAAAAGAACAAAAAAAAGAAACAATACCCATACATGAGTATAATAACAAAACCCATCAGAGCCACGTCACAGCTATACAGAGAGAAGGAGCACACAACTCAAACAGCATGGACCCTGGAGATACACTACTTTTAACCTAGACTGAAAGTGTGGGAATATGAAAAGTCTTTCAATGGATACAGCTTCTTACCTCTACTTCTTTATCACTCAAGGATCCCACGCTGCACAAGCTCTGGTTTGAAGACTCACTATTGAGCGGCCCCTGGAAAGAAAAAAAAAGGAATAAAAAGAAATTAATTTAAGACAATAAAACCGAGGAAGCAGCCTGTTGATTTTGATGTCTGTGTCAGGTCTAAGAGGGCAGGAGGTGAATGCAACGCCTCCAGGTCAACTTGACAAGAACTCAATCAACTACAGGACCCTCCTGTGAAAATTCCCTAGCTACTATTATTTCCATTTCTTTCACAAACTCTGTACGCATGTGCAGAGTTACCCTTCTAGAGCACCTCAACATGCAGTGAATTCATTCTTTAAGGAAAATAAGCAGGAGAAACCAATTCCCTCAGCCTCCTGTATCATACAGGTAACACCTGGAAGTCGTGGGCTCCTTATGAGGGGTGATCAGGGACCAGAGTGCAGGAAATGCTGTTCTAAGTCATGCTTTAAAGAGGCATGACTGCTAGTTCAGAAAGCAAACTTACAAGAGTCCTCTTTTTTTAATTGTTTTTGAGTGGGAAAAGGGTGTCTGGGCGAGAAGAGGAGGGGAGTCGGGGTCCTAGGGGGATGGGGTGGGAGTGTGGATGCAAGTGTAGGGGGAAGGAGGGAAGAGAGGGCCAGGGGAGGGGAGAGCAGGGTGCTGGTAGTCTAATGGGGAGAAGGGAGGGGGCAGGAAGGGGAAAGTGACTTCTGGTCTAACTGCATGAGAGGCTCTGTAGGCCAGCTCCACAGTGAAATTGTTGAAAAAAAAAATTTTTTTTTAAAAGGCATTCAAATCCTCTAGAAATGGTCCCTAAGGGCAAACAGCAAATGAAGAAACAACTATTCAATAAAATGTATGAAGATTCGGTCTGAAAGGTGAAAGTCTGTGGTATCTGAAACAAGCCCACTCCCTCCCATCCCTTCCCGCCTCAAAGGCTCCAGGCTACTACAGCCAGAACACAGGGCTCCTCCCTCGTCCCTCAGCTTCTGGGGTAAAGCAGGACTTGTCCTCAGGCTCCTATTGCGAGGACAAGTCCCAGGAAAGGCAATGGGTTCCCTTCTACCAAGCTTCACCTGTGGAACTGAGGCTCTACCGTGGGCACGGTACACTGAGAATACTGGGCCCCAACAGCCCTTTCACCCAGCTTATGAGGTGGTGGTTCCACATCAGAGATAAAATGCAGTTCAGGCAGTCCCCCCAACCCCTACCCCAGGGCTCAGCTCCTAGAGCCAGAAGGTCACTCACAGAAAAACTCACCATTGTCCCCACCCCCAGTTCCAGAACCCTTGCTCTGATATTTTGCCTGGGGGGGGGGGAGGGTGGGGAGGGCAGGGCAGGAATATGTAGCATCAAATTGCTTCCCAAAGACCCTGACTTCATTCTCAAGAGTGTGGACAAGTTTAAGTCTAAGGGTGTTCTACAGAATAGTGGAGGTTGCAGTAAAAGGCAATTGGAAGGAGAGATACTTGGATGTAATGAAGGTACAGCTTCTACAGCAGGCGAGCTACTTTGCAGGAAAGAACCAGGGAATAAGCCATCTGGGAGGTGTCCTCCTGGGGTCAGAACAAAAGGCAAACATTGACCTCAGAAACTTCCTCTTTCCAAGGAGCCCTGATTTGATTTGATTGGATCAGTTTGTGGAGGAATTTGTGCCTGGGAGCATTGTTGAAAACAATAGAAGAATCTGGACCATTAGTGTAGTTTAACAGCTGGGTTGGTCAGGGAAAGCAGGTCTGCCTCTACCAGTCATCCCAGGGTGACTGCAGCCTATCTAAAGCTTGCCTCCCTGAGGAATTCCGCCAGAGGCTTACTTAACACTGGGGAGATGGGCAGTAGAACAGACTTTGCTAAAATAAGCCAACAAGTCATTAAACAAATAAATAAGCAAATAACAATAACAAGCCCCAAGGGATGGGATGAAAAATCAGTACCCAGAGGTGCTACAATATATCATCTAAAATGACCAATTTCTAACCAAAAAAAAATCACGAGACATACAAAAAAGTATGAAAACATGACCCACATATGGGGGGTGGGGAGAGGGAAGGTAGGCAAAACACTGCCTGTGAGGCATGACTAGATGCTGGATTTAACCAAAAAAATTTCAAAATAACCATTATAAATATGTTCAAAGGAAACCATAATTAAAATTAAAGAAGTGACAAAAAATATGGATGACAATGTTGCATCCTATCGAGAATATCAATAGAGACACAAAAATTATACATATTAAAAAAGAAAACCTGGGGAACAAGGGGGAGCAGGATGATTTTAATAAGGGCACAAGGAAGTATTTTCGGATGCTGTATATGTTCATAATCTTGAGTGTGGTGATGGTTTCCAGGGTGTGTACATATGTGCAAATTTATCATACTGTGCAATTTAAATATGTGAAGTTTACTGTATATCAATTATGCCTCAATAAAGGTATCAAAAAAGAAAAAATAAAATAAAATAAATAAAAAACAAAACAAAACCAAATGGGAATTCTGGCATTGAAAACTAACGACTTTTTTTAAAAATGCACTAGACCAAGCTCAACAGTAAAACCTCAATAAGAGGTTATGCAAGTTGAAAAACAGAAAATGGAAGAAAAACAGAGCTTCTAAGAAAGATGGGAAACATGTACATCATGAGTACCAAAGGAGAAAACTCAATGAAACAATGGCTGAAAACTTCTCAAATGTATTAGAAAACAATACTCTAACTTAACACATCAGGAAACTTAATGGACTCCAAGTAGGATAAACACAGAGACCCACAAACAGACACATCATAAGAAAAATGCTCAAAGGCAAAGACAAGGATAAAACCTTAAAAGCAGAAATAGAACATGGCGTTTTCAAAGGAATCCCCATTAAGATTAACAGCTGACTTCTGAGCAAAAACAATAGAGTCCAGAAGGCAGTAGGATAACATATTCAAAGTATGAGAGGAGAAAAAAGAAATAACCAAGAATCCTATATTGAGGAAAGGATTCTTTCAAAAATAAAAGCAAAAGGGAACTTCCTCAACCTAATAAAGAACATCTACAAAGAAAGTACAGTTAACATCATACTTAATGGTGAAAAACTGGATGCTTTCCCCTACAATCTAAAAGAAGACAAGAATGTCTGCTCTTATATCTAGTCAACACTGTACTAAAGGTTCTATCTTGGCAGTAAGGGGTGGGGAGGGGGACCCAAAATGGGAAAAGAAGGAAATACAAGGTATTCAGCTTGGAAAAACAGAGATAAAGCTACCCCAATTCATAGACGACAGGATTTTGTATAATAAAGTCCCAAGGGATCTACTAACATACTATTAGAACTAATAAATGAATTCAGCAAGGACTCAGGATGCAAGCTCAATATACAAAATCAATTTTCTTTCTATAAATTTGCAATGAACAATCTGAAAGTGAAATTTAAAAATATTCCGGGGGGAGGGCCAAAAAAATTTTCCATTCATATTAGCATAAAATATACTTAGGAATAAACAAAAAAAAGTATAAAACTTATACTCTAAAAACTACCAAAAATCTGTTGAAAGAAATTAAAGATCTAAATAAATGGAAAAACATCCCATGTCCCAGGATTGAAAGACTTATTGTTAAGATGACAATAATCTCCTACTTCATCTATAGGTTCGATAGAATCCCTATAAGAATCCCAGCTGACTTCTTTGTAGAAACTGAAAAGCTGATTCTGAAATTCATATGGAATTATAGGGAACCAGAACAGGCAAAACAATCCTGAAAAGGAATAAAGTAAGAGAACTCACATTCCCTGACTTCAAGACTATTACAAAACAACAGTAATCAAAGCAGTGTAGTACTGGAATAAAGACACATCAATGGAACAGAATTAAGAGTCCAGAGATAGTTCCATAACCTACAGGCAAATGATTACTGACAAAGGTGCCAAGACCAATAGGGGAAAGGAGGGTCTTCTTAATAAACAGTGCTGATACAAATGGATAACCAATGGCAAAACAATGAAATTAGAACCTTATTTCACACCATATACTAAAATTAACTCAAAATGGTTTAAGGACTTAAATGTAATAGCTAAAACTATAAAACTCTCAGGAGAGATTTAAAACATAGACATAAATCTTCATGACCTTGTAATGGGGAAAGGATTCTTAGATATGACACTGAAATTACCAACAAAAGAAAAAAAATTAATTGAACTTTTTTAAAATAAAAAACGTTTGTGGTTGAAAGGTCACTATCAACAAAGTAAAAGGACAACCCACAATATGGGAGATGTCTGCAAATCACATATCTGATAAGGGACTTGCATGCAATATAAAGAAGTCTTACAATTCAAAAAGAAGGCAAATAACCGAATTTAAAACTGGGCAAAAGATACCTGAATAGACATTTCTCCAAAGACAATATACAAATAACCAATAAGCACATGCAAAGAAGCTCAACATCATTAACCAATGGAGAAATACAAATCAAAGCCACAAAGAGATTACCACTTTACATTTGTGAGGATGTCTGGAGTCAAAAAGACAAGAAGAAGTGTTGGCAACAATATGGAGAAATTGGAACCGTCATACACTGCTGGTGGTAACATAAAATGGTACAGCTGCTTTCAAAAAGTCAGGCAGTTCCTCAAACAATTTAACATAGAGTTACTGTATCACCCAGAATGGTATTCCTAGGTATAACCTGAAGAAAAATGAAAACATGTACACAAAAAAACTTGGACACAAATGTTTATAGCAGCATTACTTAGAAAAGATGAAAACCCAAATGTCCAACAACAGATAAATGGAGGAAACGAGGTGGTATATCCAGACAATGAAATATTATTTGGCCATAAAAAGGAATCCAGTACTGACACATGCTACTATATAGATAACCTTGAAAACGCTTTGCTAAGTAAAAGAAGCCAGTCACAACAGACCACTTATCAAATGATTCCATTCATATGAAAATCCAGAAGAGGGAAAACTAAGACAGACAGAAAGTAAATTAGTGGTTGCATAGAATAGTAATTGGGGGAATACTGAGATGATAGCTAAAGAACATGGGGTTTCTTTTTGAGTTGATGAAAATGTTCAAAAACTTTGCTGATGTTTGTCCATATCTGTGAACATACTAAAACCCAACAAATTGTATACAGGTAACCCCCATATAACACAGCTGTGAGGATCCTAAAATGCCATGTTATGCGAATCCATGTTATATGAAACAAAGAACTAGTACAAAAAAGGGAGTTTCCAAAAATTAAAAACACACAGCATTATTTTTTATAAGAGAAATATCTTTATTAAAGCAATTTTCACCTATGTATACAATGTAGCAAAAAACCACAAAGTTTTAAAATGTATGTACTTAATACTCCATGATCAAAATAGGTTTAAAATTCTAATAAATTTTAAAATTCTGTAGTCAAATCTGATACAACATCCATGCTCGAATGAAAATTTTCAAATGAGGTATCTTTCGCTCTGAAAAGCTTTTATTACATTCCATGTTGTTCAGAGATTTCCCTACTTTCAAATTAGATAGCTTTTGCTCTTAAAAGCTCTTAGATGCTCTGTGTTGTTCCGGGATTTCTCTAATTCTCAAACCGTGTTAGAATGAAGCTGTGTTCTAGGGTGCCGTGTTGTACAAGGGTTTCCCCAATTCTCAACAGTGTTAGAGTGAAACCATGTTCTAGCGATGCCATGTTATGGGGGGGGAGGGATTTGCAATAGGTGAATTGTATGGTATACAAATAATATCTCAATAAAGCTATTAAAAAAAAAAAACCAGTTACTAGCCTTAGTGTCAGAAGTAATATATAGTCTTATTAGAGTGTGTTAAGTATTCCTTTCATTGTATCCTAAAGCATTATTTTTATTTTTTATTTTTTTTCTAAAGCATTATTTTTAAACTGTAATGAACACAATATACCACAGAGCTTCATTTTAGGTTATTGTGAAACTGCAAAGAAAAATGAAGTCAAACTAGGGAGAAGAAATAAAATCATGTATTTCTAGTGACATAAATCAACAAAAGACCTATTCCTAGAAAAACAGTTTCATGATGTTTTAAGTACAAAAAAAAGTTTTATTTACATAAGAATTCCACAATAATTTGACTATTTCTATGTCCAAATTTTTAAAATATTCTTTCATAAATTATCTTTATTATAACCATTATGAAGCATTTTTCCCTTTACACAGTAATAAAACTATATCTATATTTTAACTATTCACTTTACCCACCCCATGCTGTATTTTAACTATCCACTTTAACCATTATGAAGTATTTTCCTCCTTGGATAGTAATAAAACCATACGCTGTCTTGTAACTATGCACTTCCAAGAAGAAATGGCAAATGATAAATACAAATGAGAACTGAAGAAACTTTTTTATAAGTATTTACTAATAATGAAATAAACTATAAAGTAGAGATAACAGTGGTTTTACTGACTGGAGTGTTTGAAATATCAATCAATGCAAGAGGCAAAAGGATCCTAACCAAAAGACCTGTCCTTTTCTGAATCACAGCATCCCAAATTATAAAATCATTAGATTAAATTTAATTAGCAAGGATAAATGACATACACCCCAGTTTCTAAAACAGCTAACTATCTAGTCAGGGAGCTAACCAAAGGCTTTTAGGCAAAATGAATGTTATCTTTTTAAAATGTCACTGTCATTAAAAATAAATAGATAGATGATAGATAGATAGATAGATAGATAGATAGACAGACAGACAGACAGATAGATAACAGGCAGAAAATCCAATGAAATTAAAGGATAAAAAGGCATGATTAAATTCAGCATATCCTCCTTGATTTGACCCTGGGTCAAAACAAAGCAAAACCAAACAGCTATGAAGGTCATTTCTGGGACAAAGGCAGAAAGTGAATATTGACCATATATTAGATAATCAAGTTCTTTTACAAACTAGTCTGTTATCATCAATTCCTCAACTGTAAATTTTCTCATTTGTTGTATCTTTTTTACTAAGGTGCTTTGTAAGTTTTGTATCAGTTCCTATTCAGTTTTGGGAGAGTCCTTCACATTTCAGGTGTTAAGGAGCATCTCCAAGGGCAGTTTACTGGTTGCCTCTGCCAATTAAGTATCCTGTAACATTCCTCGGTCCCCAACACAGTAATACATTAGTTCTCCCATCCAGCATTACCACACAGAGTTGGATTTTCCATTTTTTGCTGGTGGCTTTTAGCGGCCAAAGTCCAGAGTTAATTGGCTCACTTCTGTCCTATGTCCTGGACTGGTGGGCAGTTTTGTCTAGTTCATAGACAAGCTTGCCCCTTCCCAATTCCAAGCTTAATACAGTTCCAGGTCTGGCATCTGGCCTCAATTACTATCCCCAGGGGTAAATTAAACCCCAAGGCATAACACCTTGTGGGCCATCAAGGTGTAATTCTCTCACATTCACCACTGTGTCACCTTCATATATTTGAAGCTATCTATAATAACTGGGATCCAATTTTTTCTATCTTTCTGATACTGCTGACATTCAAAAATTATATATAACTCCCATGTGTCATTCAGCCAGTCACTTTACTGAACTGTTATTCTTTCTAATCATCTCTCAGTCAGTTCCTTTTTATTTAGTGACCTGACTCTAAAGTCATAGCATTTATAAATAATAAGTTTATATCTTTCGTTCCAAAATTTGTATCTTATTTGTTTCATATTTTACTGTACTGAATAAAACAACATAAATAATCATCATAAAGAACACTGTTCTTTTTCAAGGTAAGTCCTCTAGTTCCTTACCATTAAAAACTCTATTAAAGACCTCAAATAACCAAAATCATCTTGTAAAAGAACAAAATTGGAGGTCTCCCACTTTCTGATTGCAAACAGTATTACAAAGCTACAGTAATCAAAACAGCATGGTACTGGTATATAGACAAATGGAACAGAAATAGCCCAGAAATAAAGCTTTGCACATATGGTCAAATGATTTTCTTTTTTTTTCCAATGTTTTCTTTGCTGACCATCCCAGTTTTATTGATATAATTGACATACACCTGTATGTAAGTTTAAGTGCCAATGCCATTCAATGAGGAAATGGTGTTGGAAAAACTGGATATCCACATGCAAAAGAGTAAAGTTGAGCCCTTACCTTATGCCATATGCAAAAGTTAACTCAAAATGGATGACACCCAAAACACAGGCCATCAACCAAAAAACAGATAAATTGGAGTACATCAAAATGAAAAATGTGAATTAAAGGACATGATCAACAAGAGTGAAAAAGCAACCCACAGAATGGGAGAAAATATTTGTAAATCATATGTCTTAATGATAAGGGGTTACTATCCAGAATATGTAGAAAATTCCTATACATTAAGAAAAACAAACACCCCAATTAAAAAATGGGCAAAGGACTTGAATAGACATTTCCCCAAGAAGATATACAAATGGCCAAATACATGAAAAGATACATCACTAATCAATGGGGAAATGCAAATCAAAATCACAATGAGGTATCATTTCACCTCACATCCATTAGGATGGCTACTATCAAAAAGAAGAAGAAGAAGAGGAAAATAATAAATGCTGACGGATGCAGAGAAGTTTGAAACCACTGTGAACAGTTGACTGGAATATAACATGGTGCAGCCACTATGGAAAATAGTATGGCAGTTCCTTGAAAAATTAAAAATAGAAAGATCCTATCATATAACAATTCTCCTTCTGGGTATACACTCAAAAGAATTAAAAACAGGGTCTCAAAGATATTAATAATTTGCAAACCCATGTTCATAGCAGCAATGTTCACAATAGTCAAAAGGTAGAAGCAACCCAAGTGGTATATACAATGGACTATTACTCAGCCTTAAAAAGGTCATTCTGACACATGCTACAAAATGGATGAACCTCGAGGACATTATGGTAAGTGAGACAGCCAGTCACTAAACAGCAAATACTGTATGATTCCACTTATATGAGGTACCCAGAACAGTCAAATTTATAGAGACAGAAAGTAGGGTGGCAGCTGCCAGGGACTGAAGGGAGGGAAGAATAAGGCATTATTGTCCAGTGAGTACAGAAGTTCAGTTTCAGAAGATGAAAAAAGTTCTGCAGATTGGTTGCACAACAATATGGTGTACTTAACACTACTGAACTGTACACTTACAAATTGTTAAGATGGTAAATTTTATGTTATGTGCATTTTACCACAATTAAAACTTTATGAAAGACTATTTTTTAAATTAGAAAGTTTATGCAAATATTTTAAAAATTATTATCTATTTGCTATTGTAATAATAATAATAATGGCCAACACTTAATAGCACTTCTGAGAGCTGGACATTTTATATTAGCACATTTAATTCTCACAGCTGATAAAAACAGACAATATGCCGCACTGATTTTTGACAAAGGTGCAAAAGCAATCGGCTAATCTTTTCAATAAATGATGCTACCTACAGCAATTAGACATTCACAGGCAAAAATACGACCTCAACTTACCCCTCATGCCTTATTTTAAAAATTAACTCAAACAGGATCAGAACTTAAATTTAAAATGTAAATCCATAAAACTTTCACAGAAACAAGGGAGAAAAATCTTCACAACCCAGGACTGGGTGACAAGGTTTTAGCTTGATACCAAAAGGAAAAATTAATAAATGACATCTCATAAAAATTAAAAGCTTTTACTCAGCAAAAGACACTTGTAAATAGGATGAAGAGACAAATCACAAACTAGAAGAAATATCTGCAAAGCACATATCTGACAAAGGACTTGGTATGAGACTATATAAGAAACTCAAAACTCAAGTCTTTGGGGTTTTTAAATCCAACTAGAAAATGGCAAAAGACATGAACAGACATTTCACTGAAGAGGCTATAAAGATGGCTAATAAGCATAAGAAAAGATGTTCAACATCATTAGACAATATTAGGGGAATCCAAATTCAAATCATAGTAAGATTTCATTACACACCTATTTGAATGCTAAAATAAAAAAGTGCAACACTAAATGCTGTCAAATACACAGAAAAACAATCACTTCTACACTGCTGGTGAGAATAAAAAAACGGTACAGCCAATTGGGGAAATCGTTTGGCAGTCTCATTTCATTCATTCATTCATTCATTCATTCATTCAGGTTTGTTCCCTGAGCAGGGATCAACCCAGCCCAAGGCTGTGAGAGCGCGGAAGCCTAGCCACTACACCACTAGGGAACCCCCTTGGCAGTCTCTTTTAAAACTAAAAATGCACTTAATACTTACCATGTGACCTAGCAATTATACTAATGAATATATATTCCAGAGAAATAATGTACACACAAAAACCTGTACACAGATGTTCACAGCAGCTTTATTCAGAATAGCCAAAAACTGGAAGCAAACCAAATGTCCTCCAATGGGTGAATGGTTAAGCAAATGGTCTATCCATACAATCTCAAAAGCCTGTACACCATGAACAAGGGCTATATTGAAAAAATTCAGCCATAAATGCCTCTGTTTTTCATATTACATGGCTGGATACTTTCTGGATAGCCCTCATTTATGGGGTATATAGCCTTTTGAGATTGTATGGATAGACCAGTTTGCTTAACCATTCACAGATTAGTGGTTATCAGAAATTGGGGTTTCAATGGAGAAGGAGGCGGGTGGCTACAAAGGAGTAACAGAGAAACTTGTGGTGACGGAGCAGTTCAACACCTTGACTGTGGTGGTAGTTACAAGAAGCTACACAAGTGATAAAATTGCACAGAAAAACATACACACATACAGGCACAAATAATGCATGTGTAACGTGAAATTTGAATGAGTTCTGTGGATTTTATCAGTGTCAGTTTCCTGGTTTTAATACTGTACTATAATCATGCAAGATGCTCACATTGGGGGCCAAGGGGTGCATGGAACCCTTCCTGTACATTTTTTGCAACTTCTTTTCAATCTATAATTATTTTGAAATGAAGTGTTTTTAAGTTTGTATATTTTCTGTATTATTTACTAAGTTATTATTTTACATGAGAATTATCTATTCCTTGAAAGATTAGCCGAGACCACCAGTAGCTAGGGAGTGGATTTCTGCCCCACTTCAAGGAACGAAAGGAGGAAGAGGAGGAGGAAATAGTTTTATAATCGCTTGATTTTTCCTTGGTTATATGAGTCTATTCTGATTTTTTACATCTTATTTTGCTGACATTAATTCCTACCATCACTGAGTGAAATTATATACTTCACTGAGACTTTCATATTAATACCATATAACAGCATTCATTTCCAGTTTTTTCCTCTTCCTAAGTCCTCAGTATCTTTTATTACACCCAATTTACTCCCTCCATTTTCCCATTAAGTTTCCTAATTTTCTAACTCTGGATTGATTAATTCCTATTCTTCTGTTCTGCAGTGTATTTATTTCTTATAATTTTATTATTTTTTCTCTCTCTTTTTTTTTTTGTTTCTTTTTAATTTTTCCTATAACCTTCAAATTGAATGGTAAATTCATACTGTTGTATGTTACGTACTTTCTGGTCCACACTATGTTTAATTACATGGTATTTTCATTTATTTTATTTTCTAAGTAAAATAGTCTGTTATTGATATCTGATATACAATAGCTATTTAGGAGAATGCTTACCAACATCTAAGTCACTGGGGAGGGGAAACTGTCCCTTAAAAGAGTCATCTCAAGCTCAAAAAGAAGCCAGTAATAATTTATTTTTTTAACAAAGTATGATAATAAGTTAGAATCCTAAGTTTAAAAAGCTCCATTTTCTATGCCAACATTTAAACTGTTTACCCTGTCTCCTGCTACCAACAATTTTATAAAGTAAAAAAACCAACTGGACTGTTTTAAAAAATAGATGAGTCAAGTTTCTTGTTTTAAAAAAGTATGGTTTCCAAACACAAAATGAAACACTTTTAATATACTTAAAATGCACTTTTGGGGGGGCTTAAAAAATATGTCAGTTACAAGCCTAAAGAAAACTTTGTGGATAAGTTATAAACCCATGAAAATTGAGGTTAAGATATAAATGTTGGCAACCAGCCGTCAGCACACAAATGAAGCTCATGTAAACCAAGGAAAACTTGTAGAATTAGGGGCCAAAGTTTAATCTGTCACTCCTGTAAAAGTTTAAATGCCAACATTTACTAAGTTTCTAAAGCCTTCACTTCCTCCTTGGACTACGCAGGCATCTTAAAAGGGATTGAGAACAGTGGACAGAAGTTAAACTTCATTAAGTATGAAGGACCTGCACAAGCTGACAAAAGAGTTAAATAAATTACCTCATGTAGTAAAACTCTATTAAAGGCAAGGCCTAATGGAAAATTAAAATTAAGTGTCTCTATAATTTTTTTAGTCATTAGTAGCACCACTTTTGCACACCCCAACAGAGTCAAATCAGCAATTAGAACGGTCCAACTCCCAGAGACCTATGACACTGGATCATAGTGTTCCTAGTAAATGCTAAATTCTTATGTGACCTGTATGAGCAGAGTTCTAGGTCGAATTAACAAAAGCCTAATTAGAGTCATTAACGAGAGTCATGGCCCCTCAATCAATTCCAAGATTTGAGTCAGTGTACAGACCAGAACCACTGAATGAGAGGTCTCTTTGAGATGGCTCCCACTACACTGCCAAAAATTTATACTGCTAGTCTTTCTCCCAGTCTTCCTCCAAAAGTATTATGGCCTTTTGTAAGTGTGACGGAGCACTGGGGAAAATGAAAGAATCAAAGACTTTTCAAGGATTTCAAGCTAGACATCAGCTCTGAATTGACACTAATTCCAGAAGACCTTGTCAGACCTTGATCCACTTGTCAGAGTAGAGGGTTATGGAGGTCATGTGACTGATGGAGTTTTAGTTCAGGTCCATCTAACAGTGGGTCCACTGGGTCCCTTAACCATCCTGTGGTTCTTTCCCCAGTTTCAGAATGCATAATGGAATAAACATTCTCAGCATCTGGCAGAATCCCCACATTACTTTCTGAATGTTCCCAATTTAGCAGACAGCACTGTTTGCTAATTTATAACATAACCTTCAGCAACACTCCCCTCAAGAAAAAGAAAATTTTAAGAACAAATGAATTTTGACTTAAAAACTGCAGTACTATTGTAATCTAGTCCAATACAATTTTTATAACTATAAGCCAAGCTAACTGAGGTAGTAGCTCTTTACTATGACAACCAACCTTGATATTAAGTGGAGCTAGCTAATCTAGAAACCAGAAGAAATGAAATGTTCAATTCAATCAACTGGTTTACTTCTAATAACAACAATAGCAAACATACTTGGGTAGCAAAGACATAATGATGACGTACACTTCTTACATTTAATTTTGACCAAAAGTGGGGTGATTTTAATGTACACTTGAAACTAATAGAATGACACTTGAAACTAACAGAATGCTATCAATTATACCTCAAATATTTAAAAAAGCCTCAATATGCCCCCCCCCAAAAAAAAGGTGGCCTAATTTTAAATGAATGATTTTGTGTTTTGGTAAGCAAACAAAAATATTCCAGTATACCATCAAGAAAATCCTTGACTAATTATAATGATTTTTAGCAAGATTTCAGTCATGCCAAATCTTAACCATGTGATTTAGTAATATCTAATTTGAGACAAACAGCAAGCCCAACAATAAGAAGAAATCCTTTAACTGTCTTCCCTCCTGGAAACCTGCCTATGGAAGTCTATGTAATTCACTCAGGATCAGGCACCTATTATCAAAAAGACAACAGTGTGTTGGCAAGGAGAAGGAGAGAGCTTAGCCCTCATACATTGCTGGTGGCATGTAAAATGGAGCCGCTGCTTTGGGAAACAGTCTGGCAGTTCCTCAAATGGTTAAACTAATAACTAAAAAAGTACAGAGATTCTTAGTTTTACATTAGGTCCAGCCTTGAAAGCAGCATCTCTTAACCATAGACCCTGCAATTTCATTTGTAGGAATACACCCAAGAGAAAAGAAGCCATAACCACACACAAAGACATATACATGAATATTCACAGCACCATTATTCATAAAAGCCCAAAACTGGAAATAACCCAAATGTCCAACTGAAGAATGAGCAAAGAAACTAAATGTGCTATAGCCATACAATGGAATTCTATATGACGATAAAAAGAAATGAAGGGAGTTCCCTGGTGATGTAGTGGCTAGGCTTCAGCACTGTCAACGCTGCGGCCTGGGTTTGATTCCCAGCCAAGGAACTACCCACATACTAATGAAAAAAAAAGAAGAAGAAGAAGAAAAAAAGAAAAAGAAATGAAGTTTGGATGCATGCTATAACATGGATGAACCTTGAAAACATGATACTAAGTGGCAGCCAGTCACAAAGGACCACATACTGTATGAGTCCATTTACATGAAATGTTCAGAATGGGCAAATCTATAGAGACTAAAAGTAGATTAGTGGTTGTCTAGAGCTGAAAGGGATAGGGGTTTCGAGGGTGCCAGTTATGAGATAAGGGTTTCTTTCTGAGTTGACAACAATGTTCTAAAATTTACTGTGGTAATGCTTGCACAATGCTGTAAATATACTAAGCCACTTAATTGTACACTTTAATTGAGTGGATTGTATGGCGTGTGAGTTCTATCTCAATAAATCCATTAAAAAAAAGATTCAGGGCACAGGAAATATTACAACCATAGGGCTTGTACTGTTGTCCCGGTGGGTGTGGAAAAGCATCAGACATAATCCCACCTGCCCTCCAGGGCTTCCTGATCAGCAATGGAAAGGAGTAAGTTATTGCTTTCTCCCACTAATTTTCAAATCCTTTATCTCATTTAATAATTCTTAAAATGAGTAACAAAACACTGCTCTGCAAGTATATTTACAGGATGACTGTCAAAAGAACAGTGATCCCAACTAGATCTACATATAGCAACATCTACATGGCAGATCTCAAAATCATCTGCTGAGTGAAAAATAAGCAAGTGGCAGGACAATAATGATAATATGATTCAATCTTTGTAAAAAAATAAATCACACACAAAATTCAGTATTGTATGTTTTCTAATAGATAAATATATATACAAGTGATTCCTGCACATATAAGAAGAAATCTAGATAGAGACATACCAAAAACTTCCTGGACTATTACAGTATGCATGCATTCATTACATAGCTGAAAATTAAGCATTAAAAACACTAATCCTAAGGAGAAGTAGTAGGACTTCCATGTATGTAGCAGCAATAGTCACATGGATCAACAACTATATACTTCACTACAATTTAGCCTTTAATTTCTCCTTAGCTAAAAAAATTCTCATTTTATAGATTAAAAACTACAAAGTCAATATTTACAAGTGGAAATGAGAAGTTCTGTACAAAATCCTGGGGCACATTCACAGTAAAGACAACACAGAGAAAATGGTCATAAGAGTAAGAACAAAAATATAAACACTGACATAATTTAGATTTAAAATATCCAAGATATATGTAACCCTGAATAAAGTTTAATGACAACAGGTTTAGCTTCCTGGTTTTTTACTGCTTTGAAGAGATCATTAATTAATCTATAAGAAACAAAACTATGACCATGTCCTACAGGAAACAATATAACAAAATTCTATTGCAGAGCCCAATATACCAGTATAATGACAGGAGACAGAAGACTCAATTTCAGTTTTGCCATTTATTGATTGTGGCACAACCTATCGCAAGACAACTGCTCTCTCAGAGCCTCAGTTCACTCATCTATAAAAAGCCAGGAAGACATCACTAATGCCTTTTATGCTCCTCCAAGGGCTAGATTTTAAGACCATAATTTTAGATTTGTATAATCAATGACTCTACCTCCTACACACACAATTTAGCTGTTTCCACTTTTCGCTTATATGGTGGGATAAAGACAGCTGGGAGATTTTCCACCAAGGCATGCCAACCTTATTGGCTCACCCTCCAATTCCAAAAATTATACTACTATTCAATCATTAAGCAGTACATTTAGTAGAAACCATGTAAAGGCTCTTAGCTGGATTACTATTACTTATGCCCCTAAAGAACATTGTTTCCCAAAGTATAAGGCTTATGGCTCAGAGTTAAACTAGCATGGCAATTTAAATTGATTGACAATGACTTGGATTCAACTGTACTAAAGTGATTTTAAAAGTGGTGTCTTTACATTTTAGTTGTGAGGAGCATAGTTAATCATACCACCATTTGTTTTTTCTTCTTTTAAAATAAATAGATTCTAGGAGTTCCCTGGTGGTGCAGTGGCTTAAGGCTTTGTCGCTGGCCCTGTCAGCGCTGCGGCCTAGGTTCGAATCCAGGGAACTACCCACATACAAAAATAAATAAATGAATGAATGAATGAATGAATGAATGAATGAATGAATAAATTCTAAATTAGCACTATAAAAATTAATCTCACTTACTTGCATTTCCTAAATACAAAATAGTAGGATGGCCCAGGGTTGTGACCAATAGAAAAATGACTGGGGAGTTCCCTGGTGGTGTAGTGGCTTAAGGCTTCGGCGCTGGCGCTGTCAACGCTGTGGCCTGGGTTCGATTCCCAGCCAGGGAACTACCCACATACCGGGGAAAAAAAAAAAAAAAAAAAAAAAAGAAAAGAAAAATGACTGAGAACAGCTGGTACTGACAGTTTAAAGGTGTGGAACTAAATCACTGAACCACTGTATGAAACTGGGAAATCACTTAAGCTCTCTTGAGCTCTGGTCTTCTCATCTGGGATAAAAGAGAAAAACCACCTACCTACCATAGGGATACTGCAAGAATTAAATACTACTATATGTTGGGGATGGGGTAAAACAATGTCTGAAATACAGCTGGTGCTCAGTGAAGATGAGCTACCTCTTCCCCACCTGGGGAGGGATATGCATAAAGCATCCTTAACATGAAACCAAGCCAACCTGTTCTAACTACCCTATAAACTGCCAAATATGTATTACAATAAAACAGTTTGCCCCATATAGAGGCCAGATTATTTATTAGTCACACTATTTAAGATCTAACTAAAAGGAAAAGGCTTTGGATCATTCATCTTAAAAAAATAAAAAGTTAAAAAGCTGGAAACTGAACACCCTAAATCTAATTCTGCCTTTGATCTCCACTAGATTATAAACTCATAGGGCAGGGAATCATCTTTTTTATTCACTACTCTACCCCTCACATAGTATCTATTACATAATAGGTGTTTAATAAAGGTGTGCTCAGAAACAAATGAATGTTCTTTTATCTTTTGTCCTCATGCATGAAATGAGACTGCATGATAACCTCTATTACAAAATCTCTATGGAGGAGTTTCCTGGTGGTGTAGTGGCTAAGGCTTCGGCGCTGTCAACGCTGCGGCCTGGGTTCGATTCCCAGCCAGGGAACTACCCACATATAAAAAAAAGAAAAAAAAAATCTCTATGGAATACTCTCACTCTTCTGTTCTCGGGACTGTTTATAGTATTGGTGCTATTGGAAATGGTATAGCTTTTTAAATTTCAATTGCCAACTGTACATTACTAGTATACTGAAATACAACTGATTTTCATAAATTGAAATTAGCTAAATTTAAACTCTAGTAGCTTTTTTATAGTTTACTTTAAACCAGCAGTGTCCAACCTTTTGGCTTCCCTGGGCCACAATGGAAAAAAAATTGTCTTGGGCCACACATAAAATACACTAACATTAATGATACTTGATGAATTAAAAATAAGGTCACAAAAAAAATCTCAAACTGTTTTAAGAATTTGTGTTGGGTTGCATTCAAAGCTGTCCTAGGCGACAGGCTGGACGTGCCTGCTTTAAACTTTCTTCATGCACAATCATCTATAAGACATCTAAAAAATAAACGTAGTTTTACTTTTCCTTTCCAAACTATAAGCTATTCCTTTCACCTGTCCTAATGCACTGGCCACCACCTTCAGAACATGTTGAATAGAAGTTGTGAGAAGGAATATTGTTGACTTGTTTTGGACATCAGGATGAGAGCATTAATTTTTCACCATTAACTATTAAGTTCACTGTTGGTTTTTCTTAGATGCCTTTTATCAGGCTGTAGACATTCCCTTCTATTCCTAGTAACTGAGTTTTCATCACAAATAAGTGCTGAACTTTGTTCAAATGTTTTTACGCCATTACAAAATCATTTAGCTTTTCTCCTTTACCCTACTATTATAGCAAATTACATTGACTTTTAATGTTAAACCAACCTTGCAACTGGGATTAAACCCAATTGGTCATGAGTGCACACACACGTACACTCATAATGCTAGATTCAATTTGCTAATATTTGGTTAATGAGAAATACTGAGCTATAGTTTTCTTTTTTCCTAATGTCTGCCTGGTTTGGTATCAAGATCATGTTGATCTCATAAATGTTTTCTGAAATTTGTGAAAAGCTTATTATCCGTTCATTAAATGTTTGATGTAATTCATCAATAAAACCATGTGGGTCTGGACTTAACTCTGAGGAAAGACTTTTAATTACAAATCTAGTGTCTTTAATAAATATAGGGTCATTCAGATGTGCTTTCTATTTCATTTATTGCAGCTCTTTGTTTTTCTCCTAGTTTGCTTTTTCTAGCTTCTGAAGGCAAAAAGCTTGGGTCACTGATTTTAGACCCTTCTTTTGAAGCTCTAAGTTTCCCTCTACAGCACTGCTTAGCTGCATCCCATAAATTTTAATATATCATGTTTTCATTTTCATTCACTTCAAAATATTTTTGAACTTCCCTTGTGCATTCTTCTTTGACCTAAGGTTATTTAGAAGTGGGTTCTTTAACTTTTAAGTATTTGGAGATTTTCCAAATTAACTTTTTCATTTCTCATTTAATTCCACTGCAGTCATAGTAGTACTCTCTATATGATTTCAATCCTTTTAAATTTCTTGAAACATGTTTTATAGCCCAGCATATAGTCTATTTTGGTAAATGGTCCATATGCACTGGAAAAAAAATGTGGGCATAGTGTTCTATAAATGTCAATTAGGTACAGTCCATTGATAGTATTGTCCAAATCTTCTATATCCTTGCCAATATTTTAGCCTACTTGCTCTATCAATTATTGAGAGAATACTGCAATTTCCAACTATAATTGTGGATTCATCTATTGCTCCTTTCAACTATCAGTTTTTGCTTCATTCTGTTATTAGATGTGTATACATTTAGGACTGCTAGACCTTATCAATAAATTGATCCTTTTTTCATTATGAAATGTGCTTCATTACCTCTTGTAATATTTTCCTCGTTCTGCGGTCTCCTTTGTCTAATAAATACAGTCCCTCCAGCCTTTTTATAGTGTTTATGTAGTATCTTTTTCCATCCTTTTAAATATAAAGATACAGGTTAAAAATAAAGTGAGTTTCTTGTAGACAGCATACAGTTGGATCATATATAGTGATCTAACCAGACACTCTTAACTGGACTGCTTAGACCAGGGCTGGGAAAGACATCAATTGTGGTCCACGAGTAGACTGCCAAGCAATTTTTGGGTGATCGTCTGAATAATAATATAAATACGCATAACTAGCAGACAGCGACCCTTGGATAAGTAGCCCTTGCCCTGAAAAAGTCTGCCCAATCCTGGCTTAGACCATTTGCATTTATTTAATTATCAACATATATGGGTTTAAAATTTACCATATTGTTAATTATTTTCTTATTTGTCACATCTTTTTTTGTTTCTTTTTCCTCTTTTCCTTCCTTCTTTAGGATTGAGGTGTTAAGTATTCCATTTCATCTCTGCTAAGGAATTATTAACTATTATTGCTTTGTTATGTTTCTAGTGATATGCATATTTAACTTATCAGTCTACCTTCAAGTAATCTGAGTATTATTTGAAATGAACAATATAGAGATTTTAGAAGTTTATTATAATCAAAAGTTTGTTAGTAAAAGCAGAATCCTATAATAGCAAATGGCACTATAAAAGTTCTAAGTTTAGCCCATAAGAATTTTGTTCTAAGCTTCTATTTCAGAAGTAAATAAATCTTTAGATAACTAGTTAAGGTAAGTTATCTACAAAAAATGCCTACTTTGGTTCTGTTCCAGAATATGTAACAATCTATTTTTTAAAAATTTCCTAAGTGCTATTAACAGGTGAGACCTTTTAACTTTTGCTGCAGTAAGTATGTAGCATATCATATAGTTTCACCTCACTTTTCCCTATGTACATATTCCAAATCATCTCTAGAAAAATTATCTTTCAAAATGAGCCACCAAATAATAATACAGTATTTAAAAAGAGGGGGCTTTATATGACACCATCAACTATCTTTAAGTTATTTTTTAACTTTCTAATTCATTATATAGAGCTCCTGTTTTCTCTTCAGGACCTCCAGAATTGTAACTTTCAATAATATATAATATCACAAGTTAATTCCATTATCCCCAAATATGAAAGTCCTATGGAATCTATTATGGTGAGAGTTTATCTGTAATAATACCTATAGCAGAACTTAACGTGGATTCTCATCTAAATCTCAGAACAGATTATTATTGACACCGACACACAGAACTCAAAAGGGGCCTTGGAAGTTAACTGGTATAGAGGTTTGTTCCTTAGATTTCCAGTAAGTCCTAAAGATAATAATAGGGGTCTCTGAACTATTTTTCACCTATACAACCTATTTAAAATGCCGAATTGACTTGACTTTATCTAAAATTTTATCAATTCCAATATAAATGAAAAGATTTCAACTCCTTGTAGTAAAATTCACCTGGTACTGCTCTAAAGCTGATTAATAAAATTAGGGAAATAAAGTATTGCTCAATAAATTAAGTTGAATATTAAAAAAAGGCCTTTTATAACAGATAGATATACAGGGAGTGAAGGGAAGAATAATAAAATGTGGAGAATTAGATTTAGTCCAGTCTCCTACACAGTAGTTTTCCATACATCTCTAATAATTATGTACTTACATGCTTCTGCTCAAACCCTTTCTGTAAAAGGAAAATACCACACAAAGCAATGTGTTCTAATTTGAGGCAACTAACTGCCAGACAGTGGTTTTTCAACCCTATTTTGAGTCACAGAACTTTTGAAGAATGTGAACTGTGGATCCCTCCCCCTAGAAAAAGATATGTCCATAAGTAGATACAAATTTTTACCTGCCATTTCACAAGGTTCAAGAACCCTGACATCTGTCCATGCTCTGTCATACCTGACTTTGGGGAAACATGTGCTCTCATTCAATGATGGAGGAATATAGTTACATTCCACATCTCTGTGGATAGAAATGTGGCTAGAACTATCAAAACTTACAAATCCTCATATCTCTTGACCCAGCAATTCTACTTCTAAGGCTTTATCCTGCAAATATATGTAAACATGTGTGAAATAACATGACAGGCTACTCTACAGAACTGGTGATATAAACAAAGCACTGCTCTCCATCTAAGTGTCTATCACCAGGAAATAGGTTCATCTACGGTTCAGCAGTACAATGAAATATTAAGCAGCCTTGTTTAAAAAAAAAGGAGGGGGAACAAGGAAGCTCTAAATATACTAATATAAAATAATTTCTAAATTATTTTATGCACAAAAAGCAAAATACACAACTGTATGTAATATGTTTGCCCTTGCATTTTTAAAAAATGGAGATGAATATATATGAGTGTGTTTGCATGCATATACGTATCACATATATCAAATACATATGTATATCACATATATATGATACACATATATATATAGAAATATAAGGAACTGCTAACAACAGTTGTGTCCAGGGAGGAAAACTAGATGGACAGAAGAAAGGTATATAAGAGATGTTTCATTATAGCTTAGAAATCTTTTCAATTTTGTACTATGTGACTATATCACCCAATCAAAATTAATTCTTTAAAAAAGAACCTCTGCCCCAGACCCTAAGAAGTTTTGCTAAACTTCAATACCAAGCTATTCTGTACTATCATTTTATGACTTACTCATAATATTTTATCAGAAATTTTCTTCGTTTGTTTATCCACAGTGATCTCTCTGAGCAACATAGAGAAGTCTCATCCTTCTACATACAAACTGATTCCTGAGCACATTAATTACACTCCCTTCTTTTAGGCTCATGACACTTCACATCTCCATATCCACCCTCAGTTATGTGCCACAGACACCTGGGTCCACGTCTGCCTCATTTTAAGTGCCTCAGGAGTATACAGTGCATCTGGCTGATTTTTTTTTTTAATCCTCCGTAACACTCAGACACAGTACAGCCTCAATAAAAGTTGGCTGAAGTCAACTGATGAAAACTTGGGTACTAAAATTTCAATAGCTATATAAATGCATCTTTTCTTTCATCTTATCCAGATTATTATACAAACAGGCCAAATGAAATTGATGGAATATTTTGTCTTGGTTCTAGGTGGTAAACTGTTAATATAATGAAGATTAGGTAAGTCAGTTTTGGTTTGCTGCTAATAGCTTCTGCTAAATTTGAACATTAAATCTGACTGCTAAAGTTAATCAAGATAACAGAAGATACCCTGAACTAGAGGCACCATTTCCTGAGATAAACTGGCCCTTCAGATTACATTTTAATTTAACAATTAATCCTTAGTATTCCTCCACAATCAGGAAAAGCAGGAACTAAATTAATTCTGGCAGCAGTTTATGTGATAAAAGTCACATATTTACCCCTTTGTATAAGCAAAGTTATTAGTCATGTGGATCACATCCATTAGAAATACCAACACCGGGGCATCTTTATGTCAGCAACATTAACAGTCTTCACAGAACTTAATATTTAAGGCAATACTGTTAAAATAAAATTCTAGTACAGCAAATTTGGATAGTCACTTGCTGTTATTCTAAAATTAACCCATGCTTTGGTTAAACTAAAAGGCTATCCTATGTAATGTACCACATTACACGATGGCTTACTTCCTCAACTTCCTGGAGCAAATAATACTACAGGGCCCAGCAGAAGTAATGGCTGGACTTGAGTTATAATTTTATTACAAAATCATAACCATGTATGCTTATGGTTACACAAATAATGCCCCCTTTTTGTGAGCTGGTAATCTATACCAAATCTTTTATTACAAAATCATAAGCATGTATGGATATAATTTTGAAATAAAGTAACTCAAGTCTGAGCGTTATTTCTGCTGGACCCTGTATTTGTAAAAATAATTGCAATTTGAGTATTATTACTAGTCCTGTAGATGTTAAAATTTCTAAGACTTCTAATGCTTTTGCTGAATGTGAACTAAAAGAAAAAGAATCACCATTTGCTGGCTGCCCTTTGTTGATGACAAGGGCTGAGGGGACGTGAAGCTTCAACAAAAGAGTGAAGTTTTAATATGATCCAGACATTCCACCTCTGCATATACACCCAAAACACCTGAAAGCAGGCACTCAAACCAGCATCAGTACATCCAGGTCCACACAGCATTATCCACAGTAGCCAAACGGTAGAAGCAACCCAAGAGTCCACTGACAGATAAATGGGTAAATAAAACATGGTGCATGTAATGGAATATTACTCAGCCTTAAAAAGGAAGGAAATTCTGACACATGCTACAACATGGATGAACCCTGAGGATATTCTGCTAAATGAATATGCCAGTCACAAAAAAGATAAGTACTGTACAATTCCACATGTAGGGGGGTTTCTAAAGCAGTCAAATTCATAGAAACAGAAAGTAGACTGGTGGTGGCCAGGGAGTGAAAGGAGGGGTAAATGGGGAAGTACTGTGATAAATAAAATGAAAATAAATAATAGAGTTTCATTTGTACAAGATGAGAAAGTACTTGAGAGTGATGGTGGTGATGGTTGCACAACAAAGTCAATGTATTCAATGTTACTGTATACTCGAAAGTTTTAGAATGATAATTTTATGTATATTTACCACAATAAAAAAAAGTATAGTTTAACGACCAACATCTTTATCTCCCACATCTAGTTAAGATTAGAAAACAGACATTACCCTTTCTTTGAGACTATTTTTAGAAAAATGTTCCACCCGTATTTTCCTTGCTGCTGTCTTCAGAGCACACTCAGAAGAACAAGGTAGTTTTCTTGTTCCTATGGTATTTGCAACAAAAATTCCCAAAAGCCTATATACCGGGGTGCCAAAAAAAGGTATACACATTTAAATGCACATCTATGCATTACTTTTCAAAACTGAACTGAATTATAGTATCAATGTGTAGTATGATGTTCACTCAAAAGATGGCATTAATCAAATGAGTGCTAGCATCACCTGCAAGAGGCAGGAAAGTCACAGAAAATGGAGGAAGCATGTTTGTCGTTCGAGGAGCACAAGACCATTTCTCAGGACAATGGATAGGATGAAGAGGTGTGGTTCAGTTTTCCCCCCCATTCTCTTGACTTAACACCCCTTGACTTCTACCTCTGGGGGACCTTAAAGGATGTGGTGTGCCGTAGAAAACCAGCTACACTGGCAATACTTCGGGCAAAAACTGAAACGGCACGAGCAGCAATACAAGCGGACACTTCGGTCAGCGTTGCTCATGCGGTTCACTGTAATCAGTGTCTGGACGCTGATG